>JAVJIF010020773.1:0-59844 GCA_038442645.1 Agave tequilana | reverse complement strand
TTGGATCACAATTTGAGAATCTTGGTCACATTCTTGATTGAGTTCAATTTCATATAAATGCGAACTTGCCAATTTGTCAATAAGATTTTCAAAAGTATGGTATTGATCAAGTTCAATATGTTGATCATAAAATATTGGTAATTCAATTTCACGATGGACTGACATAGGATCTAATACTGACTCGGGGAAGTGATAAAAATTCAGGAAAGACACCAGAGTCATTATTGAGTCAAGCAATGAATATCAAGTTGAGGTTCCGGATCACATTCATTCTCATGTCCAATCTTAGTAACGGGATAACTTACAAAATATCAATGTGATTCTCAAAATTTTGATTTTGATCAAGTTCAAATGGGCATGATGAAATTGAAACTTGGTTTCCAAAACAACATGATTCTTGGGTCCTAACAGAATGGTTAGTGACGTCAGGAATGGTAAAAGGTGTGAATGGAGAGTGTTGACCATTATATCTATTTCTTGATTAGTGATTTGAATCTGAGTCATCGCTTCAATCATCTTTCAAAGTCGATTGGTTCATCATTTTGTTTTGGTTGGGCTTGAAAAGATGGGTATGAGGGTTGGTTTTGGAAATTTTGGTGAAACAGTGAGTCCATCAGATTTTAAAATTTTTGCTCGGACTCACATAAGTCTTCCATACTCATTTCTAGGATAGATTTTTTTTTATAATTGGGTTTCCTGAAATAAAGAATGTGAAGCTTGGTTCTGAGAAAATGGTGAGTCCAACATAGTATGGAATTGTCGCTCGCCCTCACACGAGAGTCCCATACTCTTTTCCAGGATCGATGATTTTTTATTTTGAATGGGTAGAACTGGAAAGGAAGAGTATGAATTTTGAAACTGTGGTTGACATTGAAAGTCAAACTTGTTTTATTGGGACTCAAGCATGCCTTGTACGGCTTCCATACTCTATTCTAATTCAAATTTTTTCTTCAATTGGTGATTCTGAAAAAAGAGTATAAGAAGCAAAATTGGGGAATGAATATTGTGAAAATTGTGGACAAAGAGGTTGAAAATTTGACTCGGGGGAGGTGAAACCCCATTAACTCTGTGAAGAGTTGAAATTATTTTGAAAATGTTGGTCATCAGATAAGCAGTATGGGTTGTATTGAGTCGAATAAATCAAATCCAGATTATTTGGTTGGTTCATGTTATTCAAAACTGGGTTGGAGTTATTCGAATCAAATGAAGTCGATGTGAAGTATGGATTCATATTAGGATTGAAAGAATTGTTGTTGAAATCCATTTCACAAACAAACACAAACAAAAAAGAAAAAGCAAACAAATAAACAAGAAGAAAGAAAAAATAAAAAACAAGTCTATAATAGGGTTGACCTAGACCTAGACGACTCCTAATTGGTCGATTACCCAAGGGAGGTTGTTGTATGAACCCGACTACGAGCTAATCGGCCAGGTAGGGGCAAAATAATGTGGAGGTATCCGTGCGTAAGCAATGTACCTTAATTACGCCAAACCACCGGATCTTCGAGGCTTAACTCCCGCCTTAGACACTGATTTGGTAAGAGTATGGTTCTCATAAGTTCCTCCCTCAGTCAATCTCTTAATGAGTCTTAGGTGTTCTTAGGGGCCAACGTCTATCAATTTTTATTAAGGCTTGGGTTGTGTGAGTGGGGAAGTGTGTTTTTTTAGACAAAGGAAGGGTAATTACTTTTCCACCTTATCTTGTATTGGGTTATACCCTTAAGTCTGATTCGTGCAAATGTACAATATAGACAAGAGCAATACACAAAATGAGTAATCACCAACGTTTTTGTCCTATGCTATATGCAATGCCATATGCACACCTCAGTCCTGATCACAACAACAGAATAAAATACAATATATTAGAATGAAATTTGACTCGTGCCTACGATGCAAATGTCTAAAATATTTTAAAAGCGTCCAATTACTGATTTTAGTTTTTAGCTTATTGCAGTGTTCAGGCAATCAAAGCAGAAAAATAACAGTATAAGTCCACTAGCTATTACAATATGCACATCCCAGAAAAAAAGAGACAAATATGCCACCAAATGGTCTTGCGCGGCTATAGCTGTGTTTGCGCGGGTTTTTTTATGGAAACAGGGTTCTTGCTTTCAAGGGCAGAGAGTTACAGTGCTAATGAGTGTTCTATAATATTAAATTCCTGTAAAAATTGACCTGCATACTAAAACAAAGAAGAAAATGTTAATATAAATATGAGTTTAAACCATTCCCATCCCCGGCAACAGCGCCAAAAGTTTTGTTCGGGAGAAAACCATGCACAAAAATGTGTGTATTTGAAATCAGTAAAATTATGTGTGCTTTGGCTTCTTTGATACTGCTATACAGATTGAATTCACAGGGACGGGAGGTGATAGAAGTATTAACAGTTCATTCACTTTAGTTGTTAACAGGTTCTTCTTTGTTAAAGAAAGAGGAAAGAAAAAACATCTAGAAGTAATAGGTGGAGAAGAAAATGAAATTGACGAAATGAAAACAATGTAGAAGTGGTTGTTGGATCGGTAAAACAAAAACAAGAAAATAGAAATGAAGTAAAAAGTGAAGTGATTTAGAAAGTGGATTTAAAAACAAATAAAAAAAAAGATGAAACTTGTTGTGAAGAAGATGAAAATAATGGTGAACTAAGAAGGTAATAAAATAACGATAGAAAAATAATAAGAAGGTGGTAAAAATAACGATAGAAAAAATAAAAGAGTTTTGAAATCGATTTTGAAAATAAAATAAAATGAGAAGAAAGTTCATGGCTACTAACTATTAAATGCCCCACTAATTATACTAACCTCTTGTGATAGTTGCCTCATATGAATCCTTGGCCATCACTAATCCTTGGCTTCTTCAAGAAATGATATAAATCATGGCACATGAAATGGTTCTTCACATACAAACTTGCATCAAGAGCAAGCTAATACAAATATTAGAATATCAAAATCGTTAAAAGCATGCTTGAAATAAGAGAGTTAGCTTGTTAGCAAGTTAGATGCTAGAATTTATCATCATGAGCCATCAATAGCTCTTGCAAGAGCAAGGCTTTGTAGAGGCTATTAGATTCATGTGGATTATCAAGTAAGATATTAGATGATTAGTGGTTAGTAGTTAGATTGTCATGAAAGAAGGTTAGCTAGTCATGTTAGAGGTTAGAGAAGAAACCATGAAGGAAAGGAGGAAGCTTTTATAAATTGTCACTATCTATTACATCAATTTCTCTCATTCTCTTCTGAATCAAGCTCTGCCCTAATAAAAATTCTAAAACAAAAAGAAAATACAGAAGAAAAGAAGAAGAACACTACACTAATCTACATTAAATAAGAGAGAACCCTAACCTACAGCTCTCTAACCGCCATCTCTGGTCTGAAAATGCAGTATTATAGGCATAGACTTTGGAAGGCGAAACGAGGTCACGAATCAAAATCGACGCGTGGGCCCAGCAAAATGCCGCGAATTTGTGACCAAAGTCGTGTTTCTGCTGCAATACCAGGGACTTAGGTCCCTGATTTTGACCTGTGGGTTCGTCTAGCTGCGAGGACCTTCTAAATATCTCTGATTTTAGGTAAATTGGATCTGATTTTCTTCAAATTCGTTCCCAATTTCTGGATCCAATGTATCTTCTAAAAGCTCATTAGATTGGTCTTTAAGCAATGTGATTTAATTACTTGAAATTGGATTTAATTAGGCTCTTATTCTGATCTTACCCTTGGACTCTTAATTATCTGTAAAATAGACCAAAACACGGTTCAGAAATGATATTTTATTCATAATTTGGTAAAAAATGCGATATGCAGATGCAAAATTGTAGATTAATCAACCCGCATAGCCACTGCTACCACAACTAAATTGCGAGAAGCCAGAGTAACACTTCTGAATACTTCGATTTCAGATTACCTATTTCAATACTCTCGGTTTTTTCCAATCAGAGATCGAATCGCCGACATGGATACTGAACATGTTGAAAAAGTTGATTCAGTTACAGCTAAGAGGAACTAAAAGAAATTCGTGAGTAGGTTGTAAAGAAGCGTAAATCTCAGACTAGTGGAGTTCATATGACTCAGTCTATTGGATTCATTGCTGCAAAGAAGAAAGTTGATGGAGCTTGGTGGAGCTCTTTGGAATGATCTATGACAGGCTTGATCCCTTAGGCAGGGGTACTGATCGAGCCAAACCTGTACAAAAAAATACAGACTTTTAGAACAGTGCTAGATCCTCAATTCTACTGTGTAGCCTAAGGCTAACGGGTCGTGATCCACAAGGAGCGACAGTGATGGAAGCGTTATGTAAGTTTCTTTACTTATCTTCTTAGTTTATAAAAAAAATAAAAATATTAAGTTAAGTTAAGAAGAAGATTGTAGAAGAAGAGATGGTGGTGGTGGTGTTGTTTTAATTAAAAAAGAAAAAGAAACAAAAAGAGATAAAGAAAAGTGTTGATGCAAAAATCAAAATAAAAAAAAATTATTTACCTTTACTGTTTGAATCATAACGAGAATTTACCTTAACATGAAGTAAAGTGAAGTAATAGAAAAGAACAAAGGAAAGTAAGGCTTCGGTGCGATCGAGCACAATGAAGAAAAGTGGGAACCTCCATTAATTATCACCTTCAATATAAGGTTCTTGAAGAAAAGATTACAATAGTGTCACTCTATAATAACTCTTCCTCTCTTTTGATCATGTAACTCTCTCTAGCCTAAAAATAAAATAGAAAACGAAAATAAAAATTACAATGAAGAAGAAAAAAAACCTAAACTAAATCTCTCTCTAGAGTGGTGTCCCTTCTGCCTTCGAGGTATGAGGATATTTATAGGAGAAAATCAAAGGGATAGAAAGCGTATGAAGATAAGGAGAGCTGGCTATTTCTGAATTTGAATGCTCCCCTTATCTCCAAACTTGATTTGATTTATTAAGAAATTCAATTCTGATTTGCAGCTTGTTGGCGTGTTGATTGCTGAATATCACTTATCAAATGATAGAATTAGAAAGAGTGATCAACAGAAGAATTGTATCCCTTCAAGTCTTCTCTCTAGAGAATATTGAATCATCAGATTTGAATATCCATAGCAAAAATTATGATTAAAATGCTAAACTGTATCCAGCCTGAATCCCAATCTAAATTGCTTCATCTCATCCGTTGATTTTCTCCCTATCCATTGATCCTCTTGGATTTTCAATTTGTCTTCTAGAATTGATAAGATATTTATTATCTTTAGTAAAATAGATAAGGTCTTCAAACAACCCATTTTCCCTTGAAATGAGATGATATTATCTTATCTGATATATTTTTTAGATAAGATAACTTCTATAACTTTTGGATTTGAATCGATCTCCTTTGATTTGAACTTTTGATTAAATTAGATAAATCTGTCAATCTCTCTCTTTTCTTTCTTAATTACCCTACATGTCACTGGACATGAAATACATTAATAGCAGAGTTTTATTTAAATATAAATGCAGAAATGTGACACATATGGTATGAAAACATGTAATGCACGTGTGTGATCACACTCTCACACATATTTTTTGCTCGTCCTCGAGTAAAACAAAGAGAGAAGAAAAAACTGACCTAACCTAACTCATTTTCATAGGAATCACGGTTGCACTTAGCACGTGTAACAAGCTATTAAATCTCTAGGTTACCCGTAGAGGACGAGTTTTGTCTCGTAAGGATCTTTAGTAGATTTACACCCACAAAATCCATAAAGAAAAAAAATAAAGTGTTAGTATTTTCGAAAATGCATTTTGAAGGAAAAAATATTTGAAGTATTAATGTAAAAATTTAAGTAATTTATAAGTCATATGATTATCAAAACTTAGTCATTTTTAAACTTAGTCTTTATTCAAAAACTTATTTTTAATCAAGGTATGTATTAAAATTATCTCATCTAGTGTATTAATTTACCCTAAGTCATATGCACCTTGTGACCGTGAAAATTTGGCTCAGGATTCTTCAACTCTAACTCTTATGCCTTATTATTTTCTTTTTTTCTTTTTTTATTTATGACGGTAATATCCCTTAGCTATATTAGGATTCTAATTCGCCCATGTAACGAGCCTTAGTCGGTGACTCTCAAACCATACGATTTTAGGACATCGGGTGAGAAAATACCTCAAGGACTTAGACTCGAGCAAAGAAGGCCACAAAATTAAAGATTTTTATTTATATGAACCACTTTTAGGCGTGAATACTTATGCTTTATGAGGCACAAATACCCAACATAATCAGAAATTTATGTTTGATATATGTATATATTTTTTATATAAGGCATAAGAATTTTTGTTTTAGAACCCTAAGTGTGTAAGTGTATAAAGTATGCATATTTTATCAAGGTAAAAATCAAAACTAAATTACTTTTTCAATTTTTTTCCTAATCTCAAAATCAAACAAATAATTTTATTTTGACAAAGTATAAGAAATCCTAATTATGATCCTTTTATTTCTTAAAATTAACTTAATTTCTTATAAAAATAATTCAAAATATTATTTTTCTTTTCAAAAGTTTTAAAGAAAGGATTTTTTTAAGATTAGTAAAGGTAGCATGTTAGTAAACTCTCCCCAACGCCTAACTCATGCATTGTCCTCAATGTATGAATGAATTGCAATAATACATGAAAAAGGAGAAAGGGAAAGAAAATTGTCACTCAAGATGGTGGTTCCGGTGGTGGCCTCATTAGGCCAAGCGTTTCTACCCAATCTAGATACTGTGGATTTTCATGGAACCAACCTTTTATTTTCACTTTCTTATTAGCATTTTTATACTCTTCAATGTGAATAAGATTGTGCAAGATCCTAGCATGAATTTTTTTCTGATTATATGACCAATCTTGAAATATCATCACAGAGTCATATTGATCTAAATCTTGATCCAACAGTGGAATGTGATTTTGTGGAATAGATAATTTGGGCACAACAATGAAGGGAATAGGAGCCGATACTGACTCGGGAATAAAACTTAAATCAAGTTTGGGTTCGAGAGTCGAAGCTGGTTCATGAGTTTGGTCCAAATCATAGAATTCAAGTTCACATTCATTTTCTAACAATGGAATGTGACTATCCAACATAGGTGGTTCATGTTCAAGCTCTATAGGGATAGGAATCAGTGTTGGCTTCGGAATTGGGTCCAAATCGGGTAAGAATACCAGAGTCAGCATAGATTCAAAAAGTGAAAATGAATCACAACATTTAAAATTGGTGTCACATTCATCTTCAAGTTGAATCTCATTGAAATAAAAACTTGCCAATTTGTTAATGGGTTGATATTGGTCAAGTTCAAAATTATGTGGTGAAATTGAATCTTGGTTAAAATCTCCAAGATACCATGATTCTTCGTCAATATGATTAAGAAAATTAGGAGTGGTTGAAAATGTGTTAGGTAGAGTTTTCTTATTTCTAACATTAATTGTGTTAACCAAATGACTCACTTTTACTTCTAGCCTATTGAGGGATTAGAGACAATCCGTTTGGGATTGAATAATATCATTTTGGGACTGAATCATGAATTTCATTCTTTTCTAAGTCAACATGTTCTTCTTATTGTGGTTGGACTTGAAAATTAGAGTAAGAATCTTGGATTTGGGAATTATTTGGGAGAATTGAGTCCGCTATAATTTGTATTTGTCGTGTGAACTCGATGAAGGCTTCAAAAGTCTTTTCTAAAGAAGATTTTTCTTCTATAAGTTCATCTTGGTATGAAGTATATGAAATTATTTGTTGGTAAGGTTGTTGATAGTAAGACTCAGGGGGTTGTATTCCCACTCACTTGGTGAAGAGTGGTGATGATTATCCCATTCTTATTCATAATACTAGTATTGGGGCATATATTGATTCAGATAAGACCAATCTGACATACTTAGTTGGTTAGACTTATGTAATACTGGTTTGGCAATATTCGAATTGAAAGAGGTTGAGGTGAAATATAGATTTGAGTTATAATCAGAATTATTGTAATTATAATCCATTTTCACAAGAACAAACAAAAACAAACAAATAAACAAACAAGAAAATAAACAAAAATCTAGCCTATGTTAGGATAGAGCTTAGACCTAGACGACTCCTAACTATTGATTACCCACAGGAGGTATATTATAGAACCTAACCACAAATTAATCGGCCAGGTAGGAGCAAAATTGGTTGGAGGTATCAACCTTAGACACCGATTTGACAAGAGTCAACTTCTA
The DNA here is from genome assembly GCA_038442645.1 of Agave tequilana. Lineage (NCBI taxonomy): Eukaryota > Viridiplantae > Streptophyta > Magnoliopsida > Asparagales > Asparagaceae > Agave > Agave tequilana. Next base: position 51,666 of record JAVJIF010020773.1, on the reverse strand, counting down.
ACAACTTTCCCCTTAGGTCAATTTCTATTTGAGTCCGAGATGTCCCGAGGGCCAACGTCTACTCAATTTTAGGTTATAATGGGTTAGTGAGTGAGGAGATGATTTTTGGGTTAAGAAAGGGTAATGACTTTCCCACCTTATCTTGATTAAGGATATGCCTTGATAATTTTCATGCTCATGTGCAAGTATATAGCAAAAATAACACCCAAGCAATATAACATATAAGTGTGTTTCCTAAGGTATATGCAATGCGGACGTACCTTTTCTCTAGCACTCTTCAACAGTAATGTAAAGAAACAAAATAGACAGATGCCCTAAGATGCAAGAGTCTAAGCGTTTTTTAATATTTATAAAGCAACAAGTTACTGTTGATTAGAAACATATACAAAGTGAGTTAAACAGATAAACTAATAACTACAGAGAGTTAAATCTCTAAAAATCAAGCAATCTGTAGGAAACTACAGTTAGTATTTCAACACAGTTGTGAGCTCTGATGCTCTGCCTTCTTGGACAGAGACACAGAGTAGTAATATGTTCGCTGCAGCTCATAGTTTTCTGTAATTAGCCCATGTACACCAAAATAAAGAAGAAAAAGAGATTAATTCATTAAAGTAAATTAAAAAGAAAAAAAACTTACCATCTCTTCCCGGCAACGTCGCCAAAATTATGATCGAGCCAAACCTGCACAAGAAAATACAGACTTTTAAAACAGTACTAGGTCCTCAATTCTACTGTGTAGCCTAAGGCTAACGGGTCGTGATCCACAGAGAGGGACAGTGATAGAAGTGTTATGTAAGTTTCTTCTTTTAATTTACCAAAACTAGTTAATACTATCTTCTCAGTTTATAAAAAAAATAAAAATGTTAAGTTAAGTTAAGAAGAAGATGGTAGAAGAAGAGATGGTGGTGGTGTTGTTCTTTTAATTATAAAAGAAAAAGAAACAAAAAGAGATAAAAAAAAGTGTTGATGCAAAAATCAGAAATAAAAGAAAAATATTTACCTCTACTATTTGAATCATAATGAAAATTTACCTTAACATGAAGTAAAGCGAAGTAATAGAAAAGAATAAAAGAAAGTAAGGCTTCGGCGAGATCGAGCACAATGAAGAAAAGTGAAAAACTTCCATTGATTGTTACCTTCAATATAAGTTTCTTGAAGAAAAGATTACAATAGTGTCACTCTACAATAACTCTTCCTCTCTTTGATTATATAACTCTCTCTAGCCTAAAAATAAAATAAAAAAATAAAATAAAAATTACAATGAAGAAGAAAAGAAAAGCTAAACTAAATCTCTCTCTAGACTGGTGCCCCTTCTGCCTTCGATGTATGATGGTATTTATAGGAGAAAACCAGAGGGATATAAAGCGTATGAGATAGAGAGAGCTGCCTATTTCTAAATTTGAATGCTCCCCTTATCTCCAAACTTGATTTGATTTATCCTAAAATTCAATTCTGATCTGCAGCTTGTTGGCGTATTGATTGCTGAATATCACTTATCAAATGATAGAATTCTAAATAGTGATCAACAGAAGAATTGTAGTCCTTCATGTTTTCTTTCTGGAACATCTTGAATCATCAGATTTGAGTTTTGGTAACGAAAGTTATGCTTAAAATGCTAAACTATATCCAACCTGAATCCAAATATAAATTGGTTCATCTCATCCGTTGATCTTCTCCCTATCCATTTGTCTTCTTAAATTTTCAGTTTGTCTTCTAAACTTGATAAGATATTCATTTATCTTCAGCGAAACAAATAGGGTCTTCAAACAATCCGTTTTTCCCTTGAAATAAGATGATATTATCTTATCTGATATATTCAGTTTTCAGATAAGATAGCTTTCATAATCTTTGGATTTGAATCGATCCCCTTTGATTTGAACTTTTGATTAAATTGGATAAATCTGTCAATCACTTTCTTTTCTTCCTTAATTATCCTACACGCCACTGGACATGAAAATATATAAATAGCAGAGTTTTATTTAAATATAAATGCAGAAATGTGACACATATGTATGAAAACATGTAATGCACGTGTGTGATCAGGTACGTAGGCAGTCATAATGGCGCAACCTGTTTGATGGTCAGCCTGTATGAATCTATTTGAATTTTCGAGAATTGACAGCGGTAAACTGCAATTTGGACTTCATGTAGAGGTAAAGAGTTGTGATCTCGATGAAAATATGATCTTCTAGTGAGAAGATAGTTAAACTTGCATAAGAGAGCGTGCATCCAGTTGTTGTGCTGATTGGTTATTTGGTGTACTCTACTCAGATTTGGTTGGACCGTCTTAAAGATATTTGAATTAGTGTTTCATCAGTTGTTGAGTCATTGTTAGCTCATATTGGGTTCTTCTTGAGGTCATTTGGAATGGTGTTCTATTCAGTTGCTGAGTTGTAAACACGTTCGTTGGTCGGTTATTATTTCGGTGAAGTGTTGAGAAGGCATGTAGGGTGCATTCCATTTGGTTTAGCTGAGCTGAAAATTTTAGTATCGTTACAATTGATATTAGAGTTTGGAAAGAGTTGCATGAGGAGATGACAAATTCAATTTGGATCGATTTCGTGATCAATCATTAGGATCCGTTGTGATTGTTGAAATCAATTGTAACTTTGCATTTGGGATTCGTCAAAATCGTATGGTGAGTCAAAATCCGCATTTGGTTTGCTTGGCGGAGATCGTGTGTCGATGTTAGGGCGGAGATCATGTGTCAATCATGTGTCGATTATGGAGCAGCGTTGGATTCATTGGTATTCAGCTCAGATTTAAAAAATCTTTACCGAGGTGGAGAATGTAAAGAGAGGATCAAAAACTAGGATGATAGAGTTTTTAAACTCATTTGACAGAGGTTCAGCGGTCGACTGACATACACAAGAGTTGAAATCGGTCAACCGCTCGGTCGATCGATGTTGCACGAGAGAAGAAAACTCAGTTGAGCGGTCGGCCATGCTGTCGACTGACCCAACTCTCTGAGATCAACAAAGAGTTGAGACTTGGATCCCGGTCGACCAGCCCCACTCTGGCATTAACAGAGAGTCGGCAGGTCTACACAGTCGACCGACACACGAATTTGGGCAGTGTTTGGATCCGACCTGCTGCTGTATGGGGGTGTTTTATTCTCTCTATAAATAGAGGACATGAACCCATTTTTAGGTATCATCTTGCTGAGTGAGCTCTTGAGAGAACCATTGTAAACCTATTGTAAACTTGTATAAATCATCAATAGGTTTCTCTTTTCCGACCCGGAGATGTAGACATTTTGCCGAGCCTCGTAAATCTCGGTCTCCCTCACTCTGTGCGTTGTTTGTGATCTCGAGTTTGTGTTCTTTAGCTAGTTTCGATCTCAACACGTGCAACATGGTCCACCAAATCCAAACCCTTATGAAAGAATAGAGTGAATGGGTTACTCTGATTTTGACTGGAAGGGTTTGAATCACAGTTTGGAGTGCTGCGTAGTGAGTCTCAGCACATGCTGCTCTGTTTATTCAATCTGTCTAGACAAAAATTGTTGTCCAACATCTGTGATTCTGTATAGAAGAGAAACATACATAAAATTTCTCACCTACTAGCAGTCCCAACACATTGCACTAATAGACTCCCTTGAATATAGAAATGGGTGAACTAGAAAGAAGTAACAAAAGTACAAGTCATACCGATTTGAGGACTGGTAGCTTTGACTATAGCTAATTAAGATTCTTATACATCCCATCCAGCTAGATTGCTTGCATTGCACCCTTAGTGATAACTGGTACAAACGTAGCTTTCGGCTCCCGTTTCTCCTATTTCATCGCACCAAAGCAGCAGGGCAGAGAATTACGGCCCTCGATCTTGGATTCGGTTCATGTGTATGAGCTACATACGCATATTATAAGAGAGTCAATTTTACGTAATAGCTAGTTACAATCACACCACTCCCTGTTTCACTGTCGATAGGTCTGTATATCTCTCTGCTTGACCTGCGCTCTGCGCTGGGTGCGAAGCGAACACATCTGTCAAATTTAGTCAGGGTTTAAATTCGGGTCGATTCATGCAAATATGCTCGCATCTTGTGATCCGAAACTGTTGGCCCTCGAGGACCACCAGTTTGTTGAGCAAAGAGATGAACTTTTGGATTGTTGAACTACTACGCGTTCTGTGATGGGAGAGGTAATATGTTCAACTGAGAACTTTTGCATATTAATCAGGTAGTGATCTAGAAAAGAACTGAATGTGCATAAATCAGAGTCAAGCTAGCTTTGCTGCTTTCATTTTAAGCTGATAGCAAAACTTGAAGAAGTGCACTTCTATTCTCCCAGTGCCCAGTTTCTCAAGTTGTTGTCCCCAAGTTATTTCTTGAGGTGCAAATAAAAATATCTATTTTGCAGTCTTCTCCATGTGGATTACAATTAACTGCATTTGTTTGGGGTTGGATCCTTCGGGTGAAGGGTCAGTTGATGGTCTTTCGTCCTGTTGGCCGGCCCATCACAGCTGGCCGGCCCATCACAGCTGTGGACACCACATTTTCTCTTTTTCTCTCCTGATCCAGACCGTCCATCAGCTATGATGGACGGCCTGTAGCGAGAAGGACCATCACCTAATCCTCCACGCGAAGGAGCCAATCCGAGCACGCATTCGGCTCAAAATACTACCAGGTTTCAACTGCAAAAAAATATTACTTGTGAGAGGTGATCAATATTGTATTCTAAATGGGATGCTTGTGTGGGGACTAATGTAGAAATTGCATGATCAAGATGGGTTTGCAACATAATTGTTAGATACCTAGACATTTCAATTATTAAAAGTATGACATATCTGGTTGATGTGAATGTACGTAGGTATTCTATTCTTATTTAATCATATCTTAATAAGATATATTGTTCAAATTAACTTCTAAATACGAGCAAACTTGTGAAGTAAGCCTACGAGTAGACAAATACAATCTCAAGTCTGAATCAGACTTTTTCCTACTCAATCTTTATTTAATCATATCTTGATCAGGGATAACGTGCATAATTATCTTCTAAATATGTGCCCACTTATTAAGTAAACCCATAAGTGGACAACTTAATGATCTGTGCTTTGTCTTTTCTTTCTTTCTTTTTTGTTTTATAAAGAATACGTAGATGGTATTGAAATGAATCATGGGATCCGAAGCACTTTCTGTGGGATCTGAATCCCTTTATAATTTCTCAGATATGTCTGTAATTTTATACAGGGATATTAGAAGATGACAAGGCAATTTCACCATTTGTTAACTCCTCTCACTTAGGGCTTGTTTGGTAACGAAGTCGGCACACAAAAACTGACTTCTATCAGTTTTTTTTAGGAAAAACACGAGCACGAGCCTGATAGCAGTTAGAAATCTGAATGTTTTTCTCTCACATTAACAGTGCAAAAAGAAAAACTGACACAATTTTCTTGCGTTTTTTTTAAGTAAATAGTTCGATGTGAAAAAGCTAATGAGCCCTACACAATTCAGAGAAAAGAGCCAATTTTCAGCCAGTTTGCTACCAAACAGTTTGGAGGCCCCCAAATCTTGAAAAATTGGGATTATTGAAACTTTACTTTGAGTAAATTTTTCATTTTAGCTTCAATATAAAATCCCGGTTTCAGAAACTGAGATTTATTTGATTACAAAGCCCAATTTCATTTTAATTTAAACGTAACTCTGGTTTCGAAAACTATGTTGCGAAAATGAGTCCTTGGTATCACCGAAAGTTTAACTACGAAAAATTGAAATAGAAATTGGAGATCAGAGAATTTGGACCTATTAAAGAATACTATCAGCATGCCTAGGTCTAGATATATCACCGTACCCATCAGAATGGAAATTTAAGGTGAAGCAGGAGCGGAACCATATGGTGGTTAGGCCGGGTTACAACCCTCTTCATTTTTTTATATATTGTCTTAAACTTCTTTTTATTTTGATTTTCTTTTGACAAATTTATTTCTAGTTCCGCCGCTGATTTAAAAGAGAATATTGTTTTATTCTTTTGACAAATTCATAAATTGTACAAACATATGTTATAAAAGATTACAACCCACCTAAAATTTATTCGTGGTTCCGCCCCTGAGGTGGAGGGAAATTCGCCCTGGGGGCTTCAGCGTGGAATGCCTAGGATTCTAAGTGAGAAACGAGAATTAGAAAAATACTAGAAATGAAAGCAAATATTCATTCATTTTGACACTTTTCTCTTATTTGTTTCATAATGCTATTGTTGTTATTGGCAAAGCTTGATTTTGAAATACACAGCCTGAAAATTTTGGCAAATATATATATCAGTCCTTTTCTCTTATTTGTTTCATACGACTCTTGGTCTTGACGTGAATGGCCTGAAAATTTAAGCAAATAGATATGAATTCTTATCTTGTAGAAAGCTAGGTCTACGTGGCTGAATAGAACTCACATGTTTTTTGGTTGTAGATTTTTTAGGCTTTATTAGACAATGAACTTGCCTACAAACAATGAATATTTAAATTAGGTTGCTTTTGGATGTCTAATAAAATTTTTTAAAAAAAGTGTGATTTTGTGTAAATTTTGAAGACAATAATTCATGGTATTTTTAGATAAGTGTTTGGATAGATAATAAAGTAGGAAAATTACAAAAAAATCACGATTTCAGAAGTTTCTATTCTGAATAGAAATTTCAAATTTCGTGATTGTCTTGTCTCGATAACATGGTTGTATTTCTTATCTTGACTCGATAACTTTTCAAACCAAACAATGAATATTTAAATTCTTTAAAATCCTTTAAATTTATAAGACATTAAAAAAAATGATTTTTTTTTTTTTGTTCAAAGTATCCAAACGCAGCCTTAGATTTTTTTTCGGGTCATGGCATAATAGTTACTTGGTCTAAAGATTTCAAACTACATTTATTGGAACTAATAAATTCATTACCATCAACAACAACAAAAAAAAAAAAGATTTTAAAGTTGACATTTTAAAGGATGAGTGAGTAGATAATAGGTCAAACGGTAAATTATATGTTTAACTGTTGATGCAGTGTGGAACAGATAAACGATACAGTTGAAGTTTGAGATTATTTTTGATCATATATTAGGATTCATAGTTACATTTTAGAGATAAATGAGATCCTTTAAGCTTCAGGTCAAGGTCCCAAACGCAGATTCTGGCCAGGTCTTGTTTTTGCTATAAAATTGAATTATGCTGAGCCAAAAGTCTGAAAGCATCTTGTTTTTTTTGTTGGAAAATGAATGGCTGGATTTAAAAGAAAGTTATCATAATTATGATCCTAAACATGGCCGGTTTGAGATTTAAGGGGTCCTATATGAAAAGCGAACACATGACTCTTCTCTGTATATTTACAAAAAAAATTCCTTGTCAATTGTACGAGCTAAATAATATATGAAACAATGCACAATAAGTAATTAGATTTGTAGATGATAAAATTTTCATCTATCCAACCAACAATATAAATTATTTCAAAGAAACTAAAAATTAGAAATAAGAAATAAACCAATAGTAAAGTCACCAACCTGATCAAGAGCAGTTACGACTCAAGCGTCTTCAGAAAGAATCAAAATTCAGATCAAGAGCGGCTTTATTTTATTTTTTTTTCCATGCAATTAAGCTCTAAAAAGGTTCAAATTTCAAAAGATCAAAAATTGTAACACTTCAGTCAAAAATTATGCGCCTTTGACAGCCGCATCCTGCACTTCCGCAGACCTCGAACAACACATCTTAACCAACCAAACAACCAACCAACCAAACATAAACATTGAATGTGGAAGCAAATCAAGAAATTGAAATGGAATTCCGGAAGCTCAGCAGGAGAAGGATCTACAAATGTAACGTTGCTCGCTCTGCTCGGGTTTGTCGACGCCCAATTAACCTCAACTCCCCACGTCGAATGATGGATCTCTAAATGAACGGGTTGTCTCAGTGACATTGAGTCGAACACCTGACCTACAACTCGACAGTACATTTCTGTAGCAATACCGTTATCTTCAACTAGACTTTGTTGCATTTCTGGGATTTGGCCGGTCTCAACGAGATAATCAAGCCCCAAAAGACCCTTGTTTTCCATTGAATTGAAAAGTGGAAAAACTTTACAAAAGTTGAAGAGAATTGCAAGTAATTGATTAAAAGAATAAAAAATTATAAGAACTCTCTTCTCCCAGGGTTTCTTGGGAAGTACGCCAGTATAAAATCTTTTGAGAAAAGAAGATCGTGAGAGTATTAGCTCTCTGGAAGAGAAGCAAGGTTCTCTAAAAGGGCTTGAAAGCTTAGAGAATAATCTCTCTGGAAGAATCTTCAGTCTCTAGTCTTTGATGAGAAAAATCTAACCCTTAGCCTGCCTAGATGTAACAATCCCTCCTAAAAATTAGTAGATTGATTCGGTCAATCTAATCTAGCTTCGTTGCTGGATCAGTATAGCTTCGCGACGAAGCTAACTACAGCTGAAGTGAAATTAGAGGTTCTTGTGTCGAGTCACTTAGTCAGCTGGCTTAGGATTTATTGCAAGAATCTCTTGATTCTCTCTACTAAATAGGAGATTTTCTTGATCCCCTCCAACTGATTGAGGAGTGATTTAATCAAGGTAAATAACTGTCAAATATGTGATGAAGACCACATCAATCTCATGCTGAGATTCAAATGGTCAAAAATGACCATATAAGCTCGTAATGGAGCTAGTTCACAGTGGAGCCAAGGAAAGAGCTTCTTGCGAAGCTAAACTCACAGTGGAGCTATTGAGCTTTCTGTGAAGCTGATATTTAGCTCATACCCAAGATACATAAAGCTTGTGACGAAGCTTAGAGATGAGCTCTTAGCGGAGCTAGGGGATAGCCATACACTGAGCTATGAAGAGCCTCAGGCGAGGCTTGTTAGTGTAGCTTGCAGCGAAGCTAGGTATTCAGATTCTTGGATTTCCTTCAGAAGATAACAATTGGCTCACTGTCTACTTCACTGGATCAGTAGAGTTCAAATCATCAATTTCTCCTTCAGGGATGGACATGTCTTCAGCCTGTCTACGACTTGTCTTTTGAAAGTGTTGATAAGTTAGACATCGTTCGGACCGGTTGAAGTGCTACCTGGGAATTTATTTTTTGGGGTGTCAACAAAACCTTCTTCAAAGTTTTTGTGAGTTTGTACTGGATTGGTACAGACTCTGAAATACTTTGAATCTCAAGCCTGAGACCCAACTTGCTTAGGTCAAGTCAGCCCATTAGTGCAACTGTGCACTGAACTAGGTAACCAGGATGGTTTTAACCTAGGATTTCTCTAATGAATAAGCCCTTAGTGGCGCTGGAAGATGAGCTCTCAGTGGAGCTGGAATAAAACTTCAAGTGAAGCTAAGAATGAACTCTCAGCGGAGATATGAGTTAGATTCATGTGACAACAAAAGCAAGCCTGCAGTGAGACTAATAGAGATAAGCTCTAAGCGGAGCTAAAGGAAAACTTTTGGCAAAGTTCTATGATGAGCCCACAGTAGAGCTGAACTGTCAGCAAAGTTCAATGGTGAGCTCGCAGCGGAGCTAAAATAAGTCTCGATGCGAAGTTGAGTTTCGCGTTTTAACGAAACTGATTAACTTCGCTGCTCTAGGCTCTCGAACCTCCAACTGCCGTTTCAAATTTAATTTTGAAACGACAGCTTGCACTTTTTTTGAGGAGGCGAAGCTAGGCTTTTCGTTGCCTATAAAGCCCAAGGGCTACAAAGAAGTCATCTTCTTCATCGAGGTTCGCTGAGCTACCGGGATTTGAACTGACCCTCTTCGCTTTGAGATTTCTGAGAACTTTTCACCTTCTCTAATTGCATCAAAGCAACGTCCAGAAAAGGAGGTTGCTACCTCCGCAGCGGTGGCACTGCCACCTCCGTCCGTCAAGCGCCCGATCACCGGTAGGATTTCACCCCTTTCAGAGATTTTTTGCAGTCCCTTTTGGCCTAATCCGCGAAGGATTTTTTGAGACTTCACCTTACTGATTCTCAGGGAGTTGATCTCGTTCAATTTTGATCTTTTCAATTTTTTAGGGAATTTATTTCCTTTTAATTTTGATGATTAAAATCAGGAACCCATGGTTTCTTCTTTAAGCTTTGGAGCGAAGCTAGCCCTTAGGGGATTTCTGTATCTTCTTGGGCCGATCCTTGGGCTTCAAAGCAGAGTTAGCTCCTTCGCATTCCTTAAAGATGAACTGCCTTTTGCGCTTCTGAGCAAAACTAACCCTTGGGCTTTTTCGCATTCTGTCAAATGACAGAATGCGAAGGTGGGCTTCAGAGGTTTCGCTCAAAAGTGAAGTTTAATTTCATTTTGAAGAGTGAAATTAGCTTCGCCTGAAGAGCGAAGCTGGATCTGGGTTAACTTCTCTCCAGGAGTGAAGCTATGCCTTTGTATTTCCTCCTCTTCTTTTCGCCAGAGATTTAATCATGTTCATTTTTCTTCTGTTTTGCAGTACATTATGCTCCTGACCTGTCTAGCACTCTTTTCGGGACTGTGAGAGGGATTGATGGGAACATGCATTTTCAGTTCGAGGGGGCAGGCCTCGCTGTTTAGTGAGAGAAGTACTCCAAAACGCAATGCCCAAATCTCAGGCGGAGATGAGCGGACCCTCCGGTCGATCATATCAACAGTCTTTTTTTGGGGGAGAACCAGGTGATCCTCAGGAAGCCCGATTTTTTGTTCGAAGATGCAGCACTAGACACAGATTAGCAGCTACTCGCTGGAGAAGGGCAGTAGATCTATACTTTGAAAGAGAATCGGTGTTATCTGCCCAAAAGCAAGTGCTACTGTCCTCTGGACTTCTTTCAATCGGTCACAATGTCGAGATTCATGAGATAGGGTGTTAGCTGAAGTATAAAATCGGTGCAAGTAGGGGCCCTGACCCTACATGGCTTCACCCGAATGGACCTACCTTCAGTATCGTTGGTCTGCACCCGGGTAATGTCAATCAAGAAGCGCCCATGGGGGAGATTCCTGCCCAAGCTTCAACTTTCTTGAACCAATTCATGAAGGTGGGGGTAACTATCTGGCTTTCAACTTTCAGACACCAAGGTGGGTGTAATCCTCCAAGCAGGTAGGGTGGAGCGCCTCACATTATATCTATTAGACATCTTTGGAGCTAACTTGAAGCGATTGGGACTTTACGAAGCTGTAAGGGCCACTTGCTTTGGGATTAATATCAGCATCCCTACCTTCTATGCCATCATGGAGATGTACTATCCGGCATTGGGGACTTTCTTCACGCCAATCGGTGAATTTGGGATGGCATTCCATGAGATGTGGGAAGTATCAAACTTTCCCATGGGTTCGTTTCCATATGAGTACTTCCCTTGTGCCGAAGAGTTGATGCAACTGAAGAAGAATGACCTGGCACTTTATGAGATGTACAGGGAGCTAATGTGTCACTATTACATTTATCTCAATCACCATCCTAGCCGTGGAACTTTGATCAGTTTAAACTCCTGGACCGGATACTTATTCCTGACAGTGGGTGGGCATGTCGAAGATCTCCAGGCTCCGGTGGCAGAGAAAAAGATTGTTAAAGCCATGAAAGCCGGGAATCATGAAGATGTTGTCATGGAAAGGATGGTGGTGAATATGGGCAAGGGGATGTCTTTTTCAGCTTTCATCGCCAACCCTGCAGGCCGCTTTCTCGGCAAGCGTTGTTGGTTGGCTTCCTATCAGCTTGGCTAAAGAGGTGGTATCCCGTCGCCACCTCATGACAGTATTGCATCTTTGACGATTTTTCCAACTATTCAGTTAGTGCACCGGCGTTCGCTAGGCCTACTGCCTGATGATCTGTTATATTCAGAGTGGGCTCCAGATGCTGACGGAGCAATTTTGCAGAAAGATGACTATCAATCTGGCGAGCAAAGAATTCATCGCGCGACAAGCCTTCCCCCAGAGTCGAGATGCCTTATGCCTACTTAATTGTGTGGTTTGCCCTCCACTGCCCCGTCTTGATTCAGCCGGGAGAAGAACCACCAGAAGACGAATATCATGCTTAACTTTGCCGCTTTGACAAGAAGTGGATAGGAACATAACTTGCAGTGGTTCAGAGGCTGGTCGAGCGTCAAGACTTATACAACCTCCTTTGCTACTTTCCTCACATCCCAGACATGACATATGGCGAGGAATTTCGCGATGTCGGGAATGAACGCGCTACACTAGGAGACTTTACTTTCTAGTGGTTGGTCAGCATTAGACCTTCACACTTGGTTTACCGATGCATGGACGACTGCTACTTGGAGCCCTATCTTCCCTGTCGCTTTGCCAGACAATTCAGGTATGACCAAGTGTATGTTGGTAACCCCAACCCTTGGCTCAGGTGTACTGGAAGTTTAATCGATGGTGCTAGAGCTTGGAGGTACTTTATTGCTGGGTGTACTGGAGCTCGGTTCTACTTGCCTCATTGGACTCCTACGCTGCTTACAGCTCTCAGTTTCTGTCAATGGGATAGCATGTCGAACACACGTCCCCTCATGCATAAAGTGAACTCATCCATGATAACTTTGATTGCTGCCCGATTGAAGGGGAAGGCAGTAGAACAACAAAATGGAAAACGTGTTCGAGTGCCTGGCATGAAAGAATTCCTTGCTGATTATGTTAGCGAGGGTTCGGTGGCTACGGATCCTCGTGCTAAAGAAGCAAGCGTCCGAGCTCGCAAGGAGACTGCCATAAGTCCTCATCCAGGTGAAGTAGGTAGTGAACCTTCCCTGGAGGTTGCTGCAATTATTAACGTCGGAGAGGAGAAGGAAGAAGACGAGGATCGTGACACTTATTTCAAATGGAAGCGAAGATTGCCTTCTTCAGTCGTTTCTCCCGTCACTTCTCCCCAGAAGAAGGTAAAGCAAACCGTCAGTCCCTCAAGTCGGCATAGAGGGGTCCTTTAAATCATGGAAGTGGAACCACCGGCAGTTGATGTTCCTCCACCCGCTGTCCCAGTGATTGTTCCTCTGGTTTCGCTTGTGGTCGCTCAAGGTCCATCCTTATTTGCTGGTATATCTTCCCTGTAATTTGTGCCGGTCACAGATAAGACAAGCTTCTTCTATTGCAGTTGTTTACCTTTATGACTAACTCTCTATATCTTGGAATGCTGATGAAGAGGACGAGGAAACATGGGCCGCTTCCTTTCTACACTATACAAATGATGTGGGCAACTACCTGAACCCTAAGGAGCTTCGGGGGGGAGGTGCAAGATGCTGGGCTTTTTTCCCAGGTCGGGTGGACCACTCGGGCGGACGAGATGGAGGGTGCGGAGGTCATTGATGTAGGTTCACCTAGAGGGGGGGTGAATAGGTGATGGCTAATCTAATGGTCACTTAATGCCTAATAATGCGGAAGCTAAAACAATTATGACCTAATTAAATCTTTTACACTAAACACCACGTATAACCAAAGAGTGTTGCCGAATTCCCCGTGAAGGGCTCTGGACAAACTCCTCTAGATTCCCCTTGAATGGGTTGAGGTGCCGCGTTGGCTCTCTTGGTTGAATACAAGTGTTAGCAACAATCCCAAGCAATATATCAATATGAGCACAAGGAATATATCAAACATGTAAAGATTAACACTATAATTGAATGCAAGATATAAAAGAGATAGAGAGAGAAAGAAATGGAAATCGCAAACACAAGGGTATGTTTCGAGGTTCGAGCACACTTGCTCTACATCCCCGCCTTCGACACACGAAGGATTTCCACTATGCAAGATCCCAATGGATCTCTCCTCGGTGCCGCAACACCTACAAGCCCTCGGACTCTCTAGTCCCTTACACACCGCAAGCCCACCGGCTCGCCGAGGCCGCACCTCAATCAACAAGAGTTCGCACCCGAACCCTAAACAACCACGAGCACACTTGCCCGTCTCCTCAAAGTACAAGAATGAAATCTTGGTGATCTAAACACTTTGATCACCTAACAAAAGCTCTCACAACACAATCCTATGGATAGATAAGGCAATGGATAGCTCAAGTGATTGTGAGAAAAACAAGGATTGAATCTAAGGTGAAAAACTCAAGAAAACACTTTTATACTCTTGATAAAAACTTCCCTTTAGATAGGAAATATTTGCTCTCAATTTTGTGGAGAAAACCCTTTTAAAATACTGGGAAAAACTAGCTCAAAGCTCTCCTAAAATCTTGTGTGAAAACAGTCCACAAACCCCCAAATATATAGGCCAGAAAAATATAGCCGTTGGGGTCTGTCAGAGCTGCTGGTCGACCCGGCCGGTCGACCCGTAACGGTCAAAAATTTGACCGTTGGAGCCTCGGGTCGACCCGCCCGGTCGACCCAGAAGAACAGAGAGCACTGCTCTCAGTTCCGGTCGACCCGCCCGGTCGACCAGCCATCCGGTCGACCCGCCCGGTCGACCCGCCCACTGAACTGCCAGACGTGCACGGTTTTGTGCACGTCGGTCGACCCTGGCGGTCGACCAGGCCGGTCGACCGACCTCTGTGCAATGGGTTAACTTGGAGCACAGTTTTGAGATCTAAAACGTTCGAATTTGGGAATAAGTATATAGGATGAAGTTGTAGATATTGAAGTCTTCTTTCTAATGAAACTTAAATCAAATCAATATCAATTCAGAATTGAAAGTTATCAATAAAATACTAAAAGGTATCAAATCAGAAACTGTAAACTGTTTTTAGAACAAGAACATACTTCAACCCAATATTTGGCATTCTTAACATTTAAATCAGAAAATTATTATTGAATATTAAATGTAGCTCTGAAAGTCATCTTTAAAATGCAATTTAAATCATATTAATTGAATATAAGAATCAAAAGTTATTACTAGAAAACTAAAAGAATGTTGAGCAGATCAGCAGAACGGTCGACCGAGAAAACCCGAGACTTCTAAAATGGTTTTGGTTAAAAACACATGTATATTTGAAACACCAAAAATCAAAACGGTATTTTTCTAGAACTAAAATCCTTTTATGAAAACACATATAAATCAAGAGTGTGTGTGTGATATGAACTTGAGCAATCCACCAACTATTCTATCCTTTACATTTTAACTAAAACAAAATCTTATAAAAACAAACCTAGACACAAGTCTTGATCTTGAAGTTTTCCCTTGAAGTCTTCTCATCTTCTTGACTTGGTCCAAGCTTGATCCAAAAGCTCCTTGGATCACACCGTGCTACCTCCAAATCTTGACATTTAATCCTTTGTTGAGCTATGCATCTACTAAGATCTTGATAATGAATCTGTCACTAATTAAACACAAGATCATTAGTAACCATAACTTCATGAGTTGATCATCATCAAAACTAGGGTGATAGGCCTTTGGGCCAACAATCTCCCCCTTTTTGATGATGACAAAACTCATGGAGTTATATATGCATGGATTAAAGTAAAGCTTCAAAGAAGCTCCCTCTTAACTCATGCATAGACATAAATAAATAGATATGCAATGAGGCACATGAATATGTATGCAAGTATGGAGATAAAACATGCAACAAGTATAAATCAAAATCTTTTTCTCCTATTTGCAATACAAAAACATATATGCATAATTAACAAGGAAGACAAATACTTCTCCCCCTTAAGCAATGAAAACATGCATATAAACTCAAATACTTCTCCCCTTTTTGTCAATCATCAACAAAGGATTCAAAGTAAAATCAAATCAAACAAATTTTTCTCCCCCTTTTTGTCATAAATAAAGAGATCGATAAGGGGTCAAATCAATCATATCAACAAAATATATTTTTCTTAAACAAAATTTTTAAAGGTATCAGAGCTTTTGTAAAACAAACAAATTTTAAGATACCTAATTGAAAGTAATCATTTTTGTAAAACATATTGATACCAATTGACATTTAACAAATATGAAGTTGAAGCATTTGATATCAATGGTAAACATAATGATCAAAAATTTTATTTTTCATCAAAAACTTTGTGCTTTTAAAAATGTGAGCCAATTGTAAGTTAAGCACATGAAAATCATATATATGTATGAAAAATGAGTATACCAAGTGAAATGGATACATACATATATAAGAAACAAAATATGAGTATATACAAAATAAGTTCATATTGATACCAATTGAAACGATTCAAAGATACCAATAGACATAACAATAAGATCAAGTGTATATCTCATAACCTACCACCCTTCATATGCTCAAGATAGAAGATTTTCAATGAAGCATACAAGGCATAATCGCCCATCCATCCTCCCATTGATGGTAGGGGTTTTCAAAAATAGAGTTGAAAAATAAGCTTAGTTTGAAAAACTCTACCAAATGAAGAACAATTAACTAGTTAAAATAATTTTTGAAAAACTAGTTAAAGATCCTTCAAAAAAAATTTATTAAAAAAATTTATATTTCAAGATATATGTATGTTTTGACAACACAATAAGTATACATACATATCTCTTAAACACAAATGAGCCCATATAAATAGATTTGCATTAAAGGCAAATGACTCAAGAGGTATTCATGTATATTTTAAAGTTTGACAAAATACACATATACATGAAATGAGAACACATGATCATAACACAAATCCAAAATGGGAATACAAGTTTAAAAATGTAATGATCATCAAAACCAAGCAATACAAGCACATTTCATGGGTTCAAATAAGCGTTCAAGCACAAATATAAATAGATTTATTTGTGACCCACGATATGTACAAGTATAAATCCTAGTGTTGATAAAAACTAACATATAAACTAATATTCAATTCATGAAGCATCAAATTTTGAGAAAAATAGAATCATGTGTCAATCTCAAAAATTATTTGAAGAATAAATAACTAGTATAAATTGTTTTTGGAAAACTAGTTAGAGATCCTTCAAATATATCAAATCTTATGTTTTTCATAAACCTAACTAGATACACAAAAATTTAAGCACTCATGGTCTATTAGGCTCAAAATATTTTTAACAAAAGTGTGAGTGTTAAACGATCATATAAATAGCATTTTTATGAAAATAGTCAATGAAGCTCAAAAAGATCATAAGTCACATTTTTAACAAAAACACGAAAAATCAAAACACTAATCTTCATGGTATATGTATGATTAATCCAATCCTAATAATACACATACATATCCCAAATCTAAAGGAGTCTATTTATGATGTTTGCATGAAAGCAAGAGACTCACGGGTATACATGTATATTTATTAGATTTGAATTAAAAATACATATACATGAAATAAAGCATAAGAATTGGCAAAACATGTATAAAAGAGAATCATCAAAACTAGTCTATACACATGCATATAGTGGATACAAATGAGCATGAGATTCAAATATATATGAGTCAATTGTAGTTCACTATTCATATATGTATAAATGCAAGTTTGACACATTCTACATCTAAGCATGTAAATACCACATGAAGTACATAAAGACATAAAACATGAACATGCTCAAAATAATATGAATGAACAAGCATGAATCATGAATAAAAGGGAGTTTAGAGTTTGTTACCAACTCCAAAACTCCAATCATGGTGGTTGTCCCACCAAACTTCCTCAATAGCGGTGCATTCAATTGTATGTCCTTCAAGTCCATTGCATCCACTACCAAGGCACCGATCCTCTCACGTTTTGTGAGAGCCCTTACCTACATCAAAAGCAAATGGTGGGGGTTTTGGTACCCATATTTTCTTGGGTCCTTTAGGGTTAGTCTTGTAAGGAACCCAAACATTTTTATGATTAGAAAAATTTAAAACATGCAACTTGTCATAACAAAATTTTGCTAAATGGCCTTTGCGGCCACAATGTGTACATTTGTACACTCTACGATGCATATGTGTATGTGTGTGATCGTGGCGTGCAAAAAGTGAATATGCATGAGGATGATGTGCATGAGAAGGTGGAGTTTGTTTCTTTGAAAACATAGACTCCAACCTAGAATGGTTGAATGCACATGTGCTCAAAGTAGAGCTCAAACAATCAATTTTATTTTTCAAAACATTTACTTCATTTTGATCAATAGAAGTGGTGGCATGTAAAGCATGATCAAAAGTCTTTTTCTTTTAGAAACTTTTTCTTGTTCTTTTTCTTTTTCAAAAATTTTTCTTTTAAACAAGAGTTTTCTTGAAAAATAACTTCCTTTTGTTTTTCCACCAAATCAATTTTATCCTTCAAAATAGTGTTCCCTTCACACAAATCATTTAATTTAGACATAAGGGAAACATTCTCATTTTTCAAAACATCTTTTTCCTTTTCTAAGCATGCAACCTTAGTTACTAATTTTTCATTAAGCATGCAATCAAAATTCTTTTTCAAATTGTTATTTTCTTTTTCTAAGCATGCAATGTTACTTCTAAATGAATCATGTTCTTTATGCATGCAAGTAATGTTCTTTTTCAAATTTTTATTTTCTTTCTTAAGCATGTCATATTTTTCAAGAATTGTTTGACAAAATGAAGTGAGCTCATCATATGACATGTCCTCATCATCGGATTCGGTAGTTACCTCAAGGGGGTTATCCCCTTGGACCATATAGCACACGTTAGAGGTGTCGCTTCCAACGTCCGAATCGCTCCCGGTATAGTATAGATCCTTTTCGCCAAGGGAGGTGATGATGTTCCAAACTACAAAAGCCGAATCAATGTTAGCAACCCTAAATAAATAATCATCATTTAGGGTACTCTTCAAAGCATGTAGGGCTTTTGCATTAGCCTCAAAATTCTTACCATCTAAAGAATATACATTATTAGTAATGGCAAGATATACATGAAAACCTAAGGCTTTGAGGTACAAAGACATCTTAACCTTCCAAATGTGGATGTTAAGGATGTCAAAGGTGGGTGGTGACATGAAATCCATAGTGTGTGTACAAAATACGTGATTAGCCTAAAAATGAGGATCTTTAACTCTAGGTTGTTAGACCCAAATCAGAGTACCAAGCTCTAATACCAATTGTAGGTTCACCTAGAGGGGGTGAATAGGTGATGGCTAATCTAATGGTCACTTAATGCCTAATAATGCGGAAGGTAAAACAATTATGACCTAATTAAATCTTTTACACTAAACACCACGTATAACCAAAGAGTGTTGCCGAATTCCCCGTGAAGGGCTCTGGACAAACTCCTCTAGATTCCCCTTGAATGGGTTGAGGTGCCGCGTTGGCTCTCTTGGTTGAATACAAGTGTTAGCAACAATCCCAAGCAATATATCAATATGAGCACAAGGAATATATCAAGCATGTAAAGATTAACACTATAATTGAATGCAAGATATAAAAGAGATAGAGAGAGAAAGAAATGGCAATCGCAAACACAAGGGTATGTTTCGAGGTTCGAGCACACTTGCTCTACATCCCCGCCTTCGACACACGAAGGATTTCCACTATGCAAGATCCCAATGGATCTCTCCTCGGTGCCGCAACACCTACAAGCCCTCGGACTCTCTAGTCCCTTACACACCGCAAGCCCACCGGCTCGCTAAGGCCGCACCTCAATCAACAAGAGTTCGCACCCGAACCCTAAACAACCACGAGCACACTTGCCCGTCTCCTCAAATTATAAGAATAAAATCTTGGTGATCTAAACACTTTGATCACCTAACAAAAGCTCTCACAACACAATCCTATGGATAGATAAGGCAATGGATAGCTCAAGTGATTGTGAGAAAAGCAAGGATTGAATCTAAGGTGAAAAACTCAAGAAAACACTTTTATACTCTTGATAAAAACTTCCCTTTAGATAGGAAATATTTGCTCTCAATTTTGTGGAGAAAACCCTTTTAAAAGACTGAGAAAAACTAGCTCAAAGCTCTCCTAAAATCTTGTGTGAAAACAGTCCACAAACCCCCAAATATATAGGCCAGAAAAATATAGCCGTTGGGGTCTGTCAGAGCTGCCGGTCGACCCGACCGGTCGACCCGTAACGGTCAAAAATCCGACCGTTGGAGCCTCCGGTCGACCCGCCCGGTCGACCCAGAAGAACAGAGAGCACTGCTCTCAGTTCCGGTCGACCCACCCGGTCGACCCACCATCCGGTCGACTGCCAGACGTGCACGGTTTTGTGCACGTCGGTCGACCCTGGCAGTCGACCAGGCCGGTCGACCGACCTCTGTACAATGGGTTAACTTGGAGCACAGTTTTGAGGTCTAAAACGTTCGAATTTGGGAATAAGTATATAGGATGAAGTTGTAGATATTGAAGTCTTCTTTCTAATGTAACTTAAATCAAATCAATATCAATTCAGAATTGAAAGTTATCAATAAAATACTAAAAGGTATCAAATCAGAAACTGTAAACTGTTTTTAGAACAAGAACAGACTTCAACCCAATATTTGACATTCTTAACATTTAAATCAGAAGATGATTATTGAATATTAAATGTAGTTCTGAAAGTCATCTTTAAAATGCAATTTAAATCATATTAATTGAATATAAGAATCAAAAGTTATGACTAGAAAACTAAAAGAATGTCGAGCAGATCAGCAGAACGGTCGACCGAGAAAACCCGAGACTTCTAAAATGGTTTTGGTTAAAAACACATGTATATTTGAAACACCAAAAATCAAAACGGTATTTTTCTAGAACTAAAATCCTTTTATGAAAACACATATAAATCAAGAGTGCGTGTGTGATATGAACTTGAGCAATCCACCAACTATTCTATCCTTTACATTTTAACTAAAACAAAATCTTATAAAAACAAACCTAGACACAAGTCTTGATCTTGAAGTCTTCCCTTGAATTCTTCTCATCTTCTTGACTTGGTCCAAGCTTGATTCAAAAGCTCCTTGGATCACACCGTGCTAGCTCCAAATCTTGACATTTAATCCTTTGTTGAGCTATGCATCTACTAAGATCTTGATAATGAATCTATCACTAATTAAACACAAGATCATTAGTAACCATAACTTCATGAGTTGATCATCATCAAAACTAGGGTGATAGGCCTTTGGGCCAACAATTGAGACCTGTGAGACCCTCGTAGAGGATGTCCCTCTTCCCGTTACTTTTATAGACAAGTCGGCCACATAGAGTTCTTCGATTGAGATACTTGTTCCTGAGGTTACTCTTCCTACAGAAGCTGTTACGACTGAGCATGTCACCACTGTTGAGCCTGTGTCTACTGAGACTTCTCAGGGCAAGGCAGCAGAATTTTATCTTGCTACTTCGGCCTCTGCTAAGCAAGTAGAGAAAACAATTCCACTAGTGATTGATCCTGTGTTGTCGGGCCTTGTTCATCAAAGAGCTATCCAACAACAGGCCGCATCGGCAATGGTTGAAATAAAGTCCGTACTAGAAGAAGGTGAAGATCAGCCTGAGCCAGAGACGGTATTGTCTCTGGTCCCACTAACTGCGTCTAGCCCCTCAGCTTCAACTTGGTGGAGATCAGGGAGGCTGGTCTGTCGACACTCTCACTTGAACTGATCCCTATACCCGGCTTTCGATTCTTGAGAGATATTCCTCTAAAGACTCCTTTTCTGAGGATTGCTCAAATAGCTGCGGCTCTAACCATCCCAGAGTCATCTACTGCAGCCTTGTCTCAGCAGACCCCTCCTACTTCTATCGCTCCTTTTCTAGTCGAGGTTGAATCCCAAGATGAATTCATTAGGGAACTATTGGATTACTTTAATAATAGCCTTAAGTGTTGCCTCTCTATGTTTTTTAAGAGCACCCGTACTTCTTTTGCCTCTTGGAGAATCATTTTCTCCGAGCGATAGGAAATGTTCAGGATGTTAGAGGGATTACAGAAGGTGAATTCTTGGAGAAAGTGGTCAAAAATCTTGATAAGGATGTCACTGAATGGAATCAGCTAAAGCAACAAGACCTTACTTATCTGGTGGAAGCCGAACTGGAGCGTCTAGCGGAACAGACGAAGAAAAATTATCTAGAGACGGCCCAGGAAGTAGAGGCTATACTCAGGAGCTCAAATCTCTAGAGGTCCGGGATGCTGAGGCTATAGAGGCAATATTTGTCTACAGTGAGGCGTTTGACTCTGCCAAGGATCAAATCAAAAAGGCACGGGAAATGATCGCAAAGGTCAATCTTCTTCTTTCCAAAGCTAAGCCAGAATAGATAAAGGCCGAGAGGATTCAGATCCAACAGTCAGAGGCGGAGAAAAGAATAACTTTGGAGAATCTAAAATCCCATCTGGAGACGATGACTGCTAAATTCAACTGGGATGCATTGAAGGCACAGGCTCTGATCAGAGAATAACTCTGATCCAACCAGGATGTTTGCTCTTGGGGCAAAGATCAAATCTTATGAGAGACATCCTTGATGTAACACCCTTGTATCTTCTTTATGCTTATCATCAATCAATAAATTTTTCCTTTTTGATCAATGACTTGTCTGGTGTCCTTTTTGCTCTTTTCAAGTTTTCCATATAAGAAAAATGTTAGCATGTATTTGCTTTCAAGTTCTTTATATGAGAAAAACTTTAGCAAGTAAGTTCTTCAGAAAAAACTTAAAGAAAGGTAAATTTTCACCAAGTAAAATTTCTAAAGGAATCAAAACCAAGACTAATCTTGAATGTGATAGAATTATCTAAGAGAAAGAATTCACTGGGGATAAAAGAAGGGTAGGTCTAATAGTCCGTCTATTCAGAGGTGACTGACTGGTGTTTGGTCCGGGAAAAATTTAGAGGATCGTAATAAAATTTCCTTGAATCGATGAAAGATTACAACAATCTCAAACAATCCCGATTACAAGAAAGAAGATATTCAAGCTCAAATCTTCTCTTTGTTTAATGTTGGGTTCTTGATGTGGCTGTGGAAAGTGAATCTTATTTTTCGTTGATCGGGTGAACATTACAGTCTTCTGAGAATCTTCTCTTCGGACTATGGACGGAGTAACACAGCTCCTGTCCAATAAAATCTCAAAGAGACTTGAGGCAAGAACAAACTTGTACTCAGCAAGTTGTTAGAAGAGTTTAACTCTTCTGTATTCCTCAGCTAGAGATTCTGATTTTTCAAGACTTGCGACCAAAAATTTCCCACCCCTCTTCAGTAGCAAACTGAGCTATTTATAGGAGTTTTAGGGGTAAAACTGTCTCCTAAAAATCCTTCATAATGGGGGTTAACTCTCCTCATTACGTGGTCAGTAATTGACCCAGTAATGAGGACAGTTATAACCGTAACGCAGAGCTTCTCTCTAGTCGGAACGCGATATTCGAGCCTCGCGTTTCAGATGCCGACTCGGGTTTTGAACTCTGCCAGACGCGGGGTTCAGGCTCTGCGTCTTGAGACTGCAGTGATGTCAAGTCGCGGGCTTTAGGCTCTGCGACTTGAGACTGTAGTGATGTCAAGTTGCGGGCTTCAGGCTCTGCGACTTGAGACTGTAGTGATATCGAGACATGAACTTTGACCCTCGCGTCTTGGTATTGTACTGATATAAGGACGCAGGCTTTTAGTCGCGTCTTGGTTACTACAGTGTAGCTGGGACGCGGGCTTCGACCCTCGCGTCTTGGTATTGTACTCATGTTGAGGCGCAGGCTTCATACTCTGTGCCTTGGTATTACGTAAGTGGTTATGATTAGCCTCGCGTCTGAGTGTAGACTTTTTCTCTAATGACTTGTCTTCAGTGATTTTTAGACTGTCTACATAATTCCCTCCAAAGTTTTCGAAACTACGTGGTTGACTGAGACGAGTTTCGCAATATTTTGGACTTTTCTTTTAGCAGCACTGCTCTCAAGACTGGACTAACAATCTTCTGAGATATCTTGAGCTTCATCTGGATTTTGGTCTACATGAGTGTACTGTTAAACTCTTTAAAGCCACCAGAAATGATCATTGTGAGTATCTGGATACGCAGTCCAGATCTCCTCGATGCTCAGAGATGGTTGTTATTGTACTATTGAACTTGGGATAAAATAGTCATCTGCTTGTGCCAGTGTACTGTTGAACTGATTGCAGAAGTAAAGACTAAACGCAAGTCTTGTAGACACAGAGGTCATGTTGTCTTGGAAACACAGATCTTATCTGAAGTAGAAACACGATTTTCTCTCTTTTTTATATTGGAGAGACGCGCACATTGAGGCGGAGACGCAGCTCTCACTTTGTTGAAGTAACGTGGATTTCAAGGTGGTGATGTAGTCCTTCTTCAAAGAGACGCAGTCTTCCTAAACGCGAGATTCGCTTTGTGGGGCATTGCCACGTGTCTGGCAGAGCTGAGGAGACGCCTTTCCCTTGATACGCGGGGATCGCGTTCAAGGCGCGTACCACATGTCGGGTGGGGCTCGAAGAAACGCCTTTTCCTTGATACGCGATGATCACGTTCGAGGTGCGTGCCATGCATCAGGCGGAGATTGGGCTCGAGATATGTGCTGCGTATCTTGGTGGATTACTGTGTCTCTAAAAGATATCAGTCTTTCAAGAGTCATCATTAGACTCTTTTCTTCTCCATTGAGCCCTGCGTTGAGGACTTTCAGACCTTAAGAAAAGCTCTGAGTTTTTTCCTTCTTTCTTTCGTCTTCGATACAGAATTCACGATCGAAATGGCCTCGAAAATAAAACCCATGGCTTCGTCATCGAGCGTTATCGCTCCAGAAGTGCAAATGGGTTGCTCCTTCACGCAGGAGGCCGCCATTTCAGGTAAAGAACCATTTGCCCTGATTTTCACCATTAAGGGACTTGAAGAGTTATCTTAACTCTTAAGTCTCTTTTGAACTGAACCGCCTACGTGAGGCTCACGCCCGTATTTGTGTCATTCAAACATGATTCTTGCACTGGTAAGAAAGACGTGGGTTTGACGACCTTCGCGTCTTCGCTTCATCAGCTTGAGTATGTATCTGCTTGTTGAACGCGGGCTTTGTTGAGCCTCGCGTTTGATCCTGACACTTAGAGAATTTTCTTAAGTGGGGGAGTTCAGATGCGGATTTAATGTCAGCCTCGCGTCTCTGAGGTTGGACGCGGGCTTCACTGAATCTCGCGTCTGGGTCCAACACTTAGAAAAATTTCTAAGTTGTGGAGTTTAAAACGCGGGCTTCATGCGAGCCTCGCGTTTTTGAGTTTAGATGCGGGTTTCGCTCATCTGCACGTCTAGACTCAATTTTGCGTCTGAGCTTCGAGCATTTAGTCATTTTTCTTTTAGATTTCTGACCGTGTTGTCCTCTTCGCAGTGCGCTATTCCTCCAACCTTTATCTAAGAAGTGTCACTTTGGGCACGTGGACGGCGCTGATCCGTATCTGACCTTTGTGTTTCCAAGGACTGCTCCTGTAACTGCTGGTAAGTCAAAGGAGCGAAAGAATAGGATCAGAAAGGACAGTATGCTGACCCTTCGAGAGATCATTTCTGATGGCCGGTTTGAGTCAGATTCCCGCGCTCGACTGAGGAAACCTGACTTCTTCTTCGGCGACTTAATTGAAGAGGATAAGGCTGCCCTTTATGACGGGAACTACAAATGGCTCCGCCAAATTGGTGATAGAAAGTTCTTCCTCCCGAATATGGAGAGGATATATCCCTTGGCCTATCTGCAGCACATGTATGTGCGTCGGATAATGGATTGGGGTTTGGTCAAGCCATACTCTGACGTTTCTTTGGGCAAGATAGGTATCCATGAATCCTACACCGTCGGACATGGGAAGGGTGTGCTGGGGTTGCAGCCCGGCTTGGTCAGGACTGAGTACCCGACGGGAGAGACCCCCCAACTTGGAGCCACTTTCATCAAACAATTCATAGAGGTGGGAGGTGAATTCCCTCCTGAATTTCGTGCCACCGGCTGGATTCATTCTACTGGTAAGAACTGGTGGTGTAGAATGGTGGGGTTTGTTCTGGCAGAATTTGGTGATCTTTTGCTACAGGTTGGGCTATACGGGGATGTCAGAGCTGTTCAATACCGCATCTCACAGAGCACCTAACATTTTTACACTATCCTGGAGCATTATAATCCAGATACTTGCACCTTCTTCACTCCCCTAGGGGAAATGGGATCGCCCTTCATGAGATGTATGAAGTCTCGGGGCTAGTGATTGGAGATGCCTCATATGAGGAGTATGTCATGTCAATCGAGGAGTTGCATCTGTTGAAAAAAAGCGACCCTCTAGTGTACAATACATATTAGAAAGTGTTGTGTCACTTTCACATTTGCGGGCAGTTATCTGGATGGATGAATGGCAGAGTCAAGCAGATGTCATGAGCGACTTATCTGTTCCCGGGGTGAACCAGGCTACCCCAATATCCCGGCTAGTTCTCAGCACAGATGAGGAGGTTTTTGAAAGAATCAGTGCCTCCGTTAATTCCTGCACCACCTATTCCAATGAAGACACCTTCAAACCAGATATGGTCTTCGAGAACTTCCATCATCAAGCCAAAATTCTAATGTCTGATCGAGCTCTGTTGGCGGGTTTTCTTATGCTATGGCTAAAGTGATGTGTAATGCCAACGCTACCGCATGAGGTGATCGTCGCCAACGTGGTGTACCCGGCGGTCCTTCTTGCCCATGGAAGTCATCGCCCTTCTCCCAGCGATGGTGGCCGGGATCCAGAGCGGACTGTGTGCATTAGCAAAGAACTTCTGCCGAGTGAAAGCAGTTGTGGACGCCAAGGGCCATCTAGTCACTGATTCTAATGGTCGTCCCTTGGTCAAGACTCCCAACCCCGTGTCGAGCTCCCATATACGTACCTAATGGCCTGGTACGTTATGCACTGTCTCTCGCTGATAACGGCGGTGTCTGCCTCCGAAGGTTTCACGCCTTTCGTGCAGCAATTGGAGAATGTGGGTTGGCTGCAATATTATATGTTTTATATTTGGAAGATGATCCTGAATGGGAACAACTATCAGTTGGGCAGGTGCTTCCCTAAGATTCATGATGTGTCTTATGGGGACAAATTTACAGATCTGGTTTGCTCGGATGGCTTTACTCGGTTATTCTCCGGCATCTTTTAGTGGCTGATCAACATCCGGCCCGGGTACTTGGTGTTTCGGTAAAGGAATTCCTGCACGTTGGAGCCTTATATGCCTTGCCAGTTTGCCTGACAGTTTGGTTATAACCAGCTATACATTGGCAACCCAAATTCCAGCCTTCGCTTCAGTGGGAATCTATTTGAAGGAGCTCGGACCTGGTACTACAGCATAGTGGGAGGGACCGATGCTATCTTATGCCAGTTTTGGCTTTTGTTTGTGGTACTTCATGGCGAATCAGGTGCCCGAGTTTGGAATAAATACTTCGTGTATCAAGGGCATCAAGTCCATGTACAAAACCAAGGTGGGGTCCAAGGGTTACCAGATGCGGTGGATGACCGAGTATCTGGAGGTAGAGAAGAAGGAGGGGCGAGACTAGGAGGGAGGTCAGCCGAACAGGAATAGCAGCTGTAGAACTAGAGCCTCGGGTAGTAACAACTAAGAAGCAACTCACTAAAAGGATTCGGCAAGCTGTATCCAAACATCCTCGTGCCTCTGCTTCCCTAGGCGAGTCCAGCCCGAAGAAAGCTAAGAAAGGATCTGAGACTGAAGCTCTAGTGCGGATGCCTGAAGTAATTCTTCCTAGTGCTGAGGAGAAGGAGAAGGAGGAGGAGGAAGAAGAAGAAGAAGGAAAGGCAACTCCAACCCTACGTCCCCGAGGCTTGCATAGTAGAGGTCCTGCAATTCTAGCAGAGGGAGAGCCTACAGGGGAATCCGCCATGGCCGAAGGGTTGAACGGCCTGAAGAGGTGATGAAGGAGCTTGAAGTTGAGATTTTAGGAGTTTCAACTCGACCTGGAACTTCTTCGACCCATGAAAGAAGGGCGGAGGTGCAACAACCTAGGTCTCCCAGTGTTTTGATGCCTACCTCGCGGATTATTCAGCCCTGTCCTACTACCGGGGTTCTTAGTGGTAAAGCCCCGACCACCGAGACTTCTTGGGTCCATTTGTCGTCTTTTTCGTCTGAGGAGCACGAATATTATTCCGGCGAAGAAGTCGACTTTGGTGATGAACTTACTCTCCTGATACCTGCAAATTCTCGCATATATCAGAGGAAGAGATGTAGGGGTATGTCCCTGCGATGATTCCGCCGACAAGAGAGATTGCCACCACTGAGGGTATTTCTTTTATCCTTCTTAATTGTTTCTCCATCAAATTGGGAAAATGTTTTAACATTTCCTTTTGAATTTCTTCTACAGGGGTGGCTGCTGGTAGCGAAGCTACAACTTCTTCTCACATTAAGGAGATAATCCAAGAGCTGACCCAGCAGGAGGGCCTTGAAGTTCTCACTGCCAGGAGGCTTCATGTGGGTATAACCGCAGAGATCGGGGAACCCTCCTCTCCAAATGGCTTGTCTAAAAACTTGTCGTCTTCAGATCCTCAACTTGGTAAGAGAATAAAGATGTACCATATACTTTCTTTTTCATTGTTATCACTGATATTAATGTTATGGTTGTAGAGAATACTGGGGTACCTCAAGTAAAGGATCATGCGGCAAGCATTGGCGCAGAGGATAGCGCAGTTCAAACTTCAGCCGGTGAACCCAGTGCTGTGGAGTTTGTTGCTGCCTTTGTTGCTGTGGAGGCTACCACAACGACCGTTCCGAAGGTGTTGGCTACGACCTCAGTGACGTAAGAGCCTGTTGTTGGCTTATCCCTATACAAGTTGAGCTGGCTCCCGTCTTTGTGGATACTACCCGTACTATCATAGAAAGGGGATCGGGAGTGCATCAGCAGGGTTATCTCCGGCCACAGATATCATGGAAGAATTATCGCGTCAACTGGTGCAACAATTTTTTGCTTCCATGAAGTCCTGCATTGAGTTGGTCCTTTCTGGGGGAAGTTCCTTCGAGTTTGCTCGGATGCTTCTTGAGAATCAGATCGAGAACATCCGTCACACTGGAAGCCCTGAGCAAGTTAGGACGTATCTAATGTTGGTTGAATAGATGGGAATATACCTGAGGGAATTAAAGACCCTAGAAAAGGCTAGCTCAATGGATGAGGCTCGCTCGACACTGAGTAAGCTCCTCGCCGCTTAAGAACACGAGCAAAAAGAGATGGAGGAACAAATGGTTGAAGAGGCTCATCATCCCCACAACTTCCAAGCCGATTACCAAAAGTTGGTTGACAATTTGAGATCATCACCAACAGTGCAGAGCAAGTTATTGCCACGGCTCGGGCAACTATTGCTAAGGCGCAAGCCTTGATTCAAGTTAACGAGCAGAAGCTTGCTGTCGCCAGAAAAAGGCTGGAAGAGCTGGAGGCTGCCAAGAAGCTGATCCAAGAAAATCTTGCTGCTCATTCCTCCAGGTTGAAGTCTCTTCAGACACAACTGGCTACGAAGAGATTCATATCAGAGAAAAAGTTATGGGTCTAAGCTTTGACGGAAGTCGAAAAGGCACGCCAGCAGGAGATGCAGCACCTCCGAGGACGGCTATTCTTTGACGGAGCGGGGTTATTAGCCTTCTTCCCTTTTTGTACTTTTTTATTTTTCATAATACTCTATTTGTCAAATAAGAGAGTGTTTGCATTACTTTTATCATTTTTGTCAAATAATAAAAGTTGTCAATTTTTGCCTCGTCTTTATTCTTTCTTTGCTTTTGAGAATCAGACGGACTCTTTGTTGCTTGGATGAACTCAGCTTTCACATTCGCAACCCTTGACTATTGTGAAAACGCAGTCCTCAGTCATTTTGTTGAGACGTGGCCATGAATGATAGAGAATAAACTCAGGTTGCACTGAGCTTGTGATTGGGACGCGACTCACATTTGTAATGGAGACGCAGCTCTGATTCATTGAGAGGACGCGACTCTGGCCCTTTGAGAGGACGCGACTCTGAAGTGTTTGAGAGAAACGCAAACCTGCGTTCTTCAATTTGATAAAGGGGACGTAGCCTTCATGTTTGTGAAAGGACGAGGACTTCAAGACCCGACTCTGAATTATTGAGGAACGCGATCCTGGATCGCTGAGGAGACGTGGCTCTAGATCATTAAGAGGACGCAGTTCTGAATCACTAAGAGGACGTGGCTCTAGATCACTGAGAAGACGCGTTTCTGGATCACTAAGAGGACGTAGCTCTGGATCACTGAGAAGACGCGGTTGTGGCTCACTAAGAGGACGCAGCTCTGGATCACTGAGAAGACGCGGTTGTGGCTTCTTCAATTAGACAAAAGGAACGTGGCCCTCAGGTTTATGAAAGGTCGTGGACTTATAGACGCGACCTTTGAGTCTGTGCAAGAACGCGGACTTCAGGACGCAACCTTCAAGTCTTGTGAAAGTCGCGGACTTCAGGAAGCAGTCTCCAAAGCGTCACATGCAATCCGTCTTAAAGATTTTGTTGAATCTTTTAATGCCAAGTTGGCGTTGACGGTTGGGGACTTGTGTCTTTGGTGTTTCCCAGAGTAAAAGTCCATGTGTCTCATCCACACTGGATCTGATATTCGTGCAGAAATTAAGGCTGATGGCTTTGATTTTCATGCCATTAATTATAGGCCTTCTAGCGAGCCTATAAATAGGCCACAGCCTCTTAACAGTCAGTCATCTCGACTGTTTTTCTTTGCGAGTATATGCTCTGAAGGACTTCATCTTGATTGTTCACCTTTCCTTCAAAGGCTTGTGTTCTGAAGAACAAAGAGAACTCAAAGCTTTCATGCTTTCTTTCAATCTTCTTCGAAGATTATCACTGTTAAGTGATTTCAAGATTAAAAAGCATTGCTTTAAGTGCTTTTACGACTGTGCCTTAAAAAATGAAGTCCAACTTCTAGATCGTGCCTTGACGAATGAAGCCCAACTTCTAGAGAATTCTGTTTCGGGTAGGGACTGGCTTTTGCCATGATAAAGCTCGATCCTTCAAAAGTTCTGTCATGCCCATCCATGAAGAGACTCCGTCTCTTGATCTCTTTTTGAAATCTTTTCTTGGGATTCATGCGTCCCTGTTCTGCAAACGCGCCTTTCACATTACTTGATAAAGCTCATTGACTTCAAAATCTAAGTCTCAAGTTCTTCAGACGCGAGTATGGTGAACTCTGTGTTTGGGTCTTGAAACGCGAGTTTTGAATGTGAAGCTCGCATTTGGGGTTCTTGACTTAGAGAATTTCCAGTCTGCTCTTTTGAGCTCTCTAGACGAGAATATGACAAGCTCTGTGTCTTATACGTGAGTATGGCGAACTCTGCATCTTGGAGTTGCCTCAGGCAGTTTTTAAGACCCGCATCTGCGCCTTTAATTTATGCCTCGTGTCTCATATATCAGACGCGAGTCTAATACCAGACTACGTCTGGATTCCATATTCTCTATCCCTGCGTCGGTTTTAATCCGCGTCTGGAGTTCATGACTTCAGTCTCACGTTTATGTTCCTAGCTTTTTATTTTTACAGAATTTTAACCCTTGGGTTTTTTGCTTCTTGCAAGTTCTGGTCATATCGACAGTGTCCTTGCCGGGTTCATGGGAGAATATTTTGACCATCTAGTTTGTTTGATTTGGGAGCACTCGGGATGTCAGAACTCTTGTACATGGGCGAGCTTGGTTCATGGGAAAATATTTGGACCGGTTTTGCTTGTTCGATTGGCGAGCACTCAGGAAGTCAGAGCTCCCGTCCACAGGGGAGGAGGATCCGCGCGGTTACTGGTACCCGTTAAGGCCTTATAGGACATGACGCACCAGTAATACCCCGGGTTCTTCATAGTCACAGTGAGTATGGCGCCTTTGAAGGCCACAGGAAAGAGAACGTCACCAGTAAGGTCCCAGATCCTCCCTTCACCAATCTTACTTAAAGAAGTGACATCGACGAAAAATCTATGCTCATTGGATGACTTTCTGGTGGTGGAGATGCTCATTAAGCGAAGGATTACGGCCTTGTGGAGACCTTCACACTAGTTCATCGAGTGGAATCAGAATGTTCCCTACATTTCGACCTCAAATCACCATTATTCTCAAGAGGAGAGGAAGTTGATCCGCCATTCTTAGCCGCAGTCAAGAGGACGAACTTCGATATTTTGAGGAGTGAGTGCAACCTTTCACTAAGAAAGAGAGTACTGAGCAAGAGGGACTTCTTTGTACTCCTTTGTTGTTACACTCAATTTATTGTATAGGAGAGCACCTTTTATCACTTTTATATGTTTGAATATCAATAAAAATGACATCTTTTCCTGTCTTCTTATATGTCTTGACTTCTTCTTTGTATTAAAAATTAGACAAATAGAAGTGGCTACTTTTGATTTGCTAGAAATGTGATACTTAACTTAGCAAGTCAAAGTTGAAAATTTTCATTTAAGAAATTTAAGATTACTATAGTTGGAAAACTCCATTTAAGGAATTTAAGATTACTGTCAGAGGTGTGATATTAACTTGACAGGGATGTGAGCTAGAGGTGTGGTTAACTTAGCTCTGTAAGAATTTCAGTTTCATTTGGGAAGACTGAAAATACCACTGTCATAGGTGTAGTGTCAAACTTAGCAGTGGAGGTAATACTAGAGGTGTAATATTGAACTTTGCATTAGTCATCTCGACTTCGATAGGGAAGTTCGAGGGAAAGTCATTATCATAGGTCTATTGTTGAACTTAACAATGAACTGAATGTTAGAGGTGTGATGTTAAAATTAGCATCGCTCATCTCAGTTTTGATATGGAAGCCTGAGAAAAAGTCATTATCATAAGTGTATTGTTAAACTTAACAATGAACTGGATGCTGGAGGTGTGATGTTAAATTTAGCATTGCCCATCTCAGCTTCGATACGGAAGCCTGAGAAAAAGTGACTGTCAGAGGTTTAATATTGAACTTGACAGTAACTTAATCACTGTTAGATGTGTAGTATTAACTTAACAGCAATTTGTCAGAAGTGTGATGTTTACATGACAATAGTTGATTTACGATATAAGCAATTTTGAGGACTTGTGGCTTCATGCCAGGGAGAGACAAGTGAAGTTCATACTCAATGGGGAGTATTGAAACTCTCCATTGTTAGAGATGTGGTATTAAACTTAACAATGATGGAGCTTGTGGACCCACCACTCTATGGAGAGAATTAGTAAGGGATTTTTGTGAAAAATAAAATGAATTGTCAGAGGTGTAATATTAACATGATAATCATTGATTTTTTAGGGACATGGAAGATTCGCTGTTAGAGGTGTAATGTTAACATAAATAATATTAACGTGATAATCATTAATTTTCTAGGGACATGAAAGATTCACCGTTAGAGGTGTAATGTTAACATAACAGTGGGAATTTTAAATGAATTTCGTTGTCAGATGTTAATATTAACTTGACAGAATCTACTAGGGATCAGGAAATCTAGCTTGTCAAAGGTTTACTGTTAACATGACAAGTCCCAGTTCATTTCGTTGGAGAAATGAACATAAGTATTTTTGTGGTCGTACCATTCTGTGGAAGAGAATTGGTAGGAGATTTTGGAGGAGAAGATGGGACTAAGTCCCTTACCCTCAGTTATCAACGAATTTGGTGTGTATTTATCAACTATCGTTTGAGTTAGGCTAGCCATACTATTCCCCTCAGCATGATGAGTTGTCGAAGACTTATGTTGGACTTAGAAGCCAACATTTTCCTCTATTCTTAGCCGTCGGAGGCGTCGGATGTCCATGGATGCACTAGAGAAGAGTAACAAGGTTAAAACTGAAGTCTTGCATTTTGTTTCTTCTTCAATGTTTACATCATGCATCATGATGTAACCAGCGCTCGATCGGCTCAACACTGATCGACCGTGATATGATCCAGTGAAGGAAGAAAGAAGCTTTTCTTTGGCATTCTTCCAAATATCTTGGATCTAGAGTTTTGATCAGAGGTGTAGTTTAACCTGATCAGGAGAAGAATGCTATCAAGGATAGTATTTCTTCAAGAATTTGCCATTGATTGGCATCATGAGCGTATCACCGTCTGGGATTATAAGGCGATATGCTCCATTTGAATAGACCGACTCTACTACAAATGGTCCTTCCCATTTGGGCTGGAATTTTTCTTTGGTCTTATGCGTCATCACCATGGGTCTTCTGACGGCTAAGACAAGGTCACCTTTCTTGAAAGTCCGCTCCTTTACTTTCTTGTTGAAGACTCTGGTAATCCGAGCTTGATAAATCTCGATTTGTTGTTGAGCTTGCAGGCATTTATTGTCTAAAGCATCTAGTTTCTGGAGTCGCAGTCGATGCTTCTCCTAATTTGTCATCTCTGTTGTCAAGGCGATGTGTAGAGATGGGATCTGAATTTCTAATGGGAGCACAGCTTCACATCTATATACCAAAGAAAATAGTGTAGCTTTTGTCAGGGTTCGGACCGTCGTGTGATAAGCCTATAAGCATTCATCTAATTTGTCGTCCCAGTCACGTTGGCTTTTCGAGACAAATTACTTGAGAAGTTTTCTAATAGTCTTGTTGAAAGCTTCTGCAAGGCCGTTAGCGGCTGGATAGTATGTCGTTGAAGACATACTCTGGATTTTGAACTTGTTGCAGAACCTTTGAAAAGCTTGACTGTCGAATTGGGACCCATTATCATGGACAATTCATCGTGGTACACCAAAGCGATAAATAACGTGATGTTTAACGAATTTGATCACGTCAGATGTCTTTACCTCCCTCAAAGGGATAGCTTCAGCCCATTTAGAGAAGTAATCGGTTATGGTTAGGATGAACCGATGTCCATTGGATGAAGGTGGACTGATAGGACCAATCACGTCCATTCCCCACATTTCAAATAGTCAAGTAGAAGTTGTAGAGCGAAAATGTCCTGATGCCTGGTGGATAAAGTCACCATGGACCTGACAGGCGTGATATCGCTTGGCGGAAGCGATGGCGTCAGGGATCATCTTTGGCCAATAATACCCCAGTCTTCGGATCTCCAAGTTTTAGACCAGGCTGATAAGCTCCACACATGTCATCATGCGCTTCTTTGAGTATTTTCTATGCCTCTTTATTTGATAGGCAGCGGAGGACGATTCTGTCGTGTGATCGGCGATACAGTGTTCTTGTGATAACATTGTAGTAGAATTTAGAGGCTTTTCTTCTAATGCCAGCTTCCTCTTTGGGGTCATCAGGAGAGATGTCGTACAATGCGTAATCAATGTAAGGGAATCGCCAGTCCCTGAGCTCTGGACTTGCTGAAGTCTCTAGAGCTTCTTTGATTTGACGGTCTCTGGTTGGCTTTTGGTGGTCTTCAAAAATGAATCTTGGGCAATACAGGTCATGATTATAGACGACTATTTTCTCTATTGCTCCGACTAGAAGAGCCAAGGAAGTGGCGAGAGACACCAGTGCATCTGCGTGCGCATTTTGCTGGCGAGGTACATGGTCAATGTAAAAGTTTCCGAACCTCTAGCCATGTAGATAGTTGCGTTGTAATAGGGTATGACGTCTTCATGTATGACTTCGTATTCCCCGTGAACTTGGTTAACGATGAGCTTAGAGTCACTATATGCTTCGAGATTTTTAACGCCAATCTCATCGGCGATTTGCATCCCAATTAAGAGAGCATTGTATTCCGCTACATTGTTAGAACATGGCTCAGTTGATGAGAATGCATGAGGGATTATGTAGTTCTATGGGGAGACAAGGACTACCCCCACTCCTACTATGATATTTCCTCGCAGACCTGTTCTTGACGCACCATCGAAGAAGAGTTGCCACACCTGTCCTTTGAAAGCTGTCTGGGTCAAGCAAACTTCAGTGATCTCGTCTGGGAGATCTTCATAAAGTTTGGTCGCTCTTGGATCTTGATGCTCAGTCAGAAAATCTGCCACTGCCTGTCCCTTCACGACTTTTTGCGGCAGGAATTGCATCTCATATTGAGAGAGCAATATGGTCCATTTTGTCAATCGACCATTTAGTGATGAGGGTTTTGTCATAAGCAATCTTAAAGGATTGAATTTTAATATGACATGTATAGTTTGGCCTACCAAATAGTGTCGTATCTTCTGGATGGCGAACACCAACGCCAAACATTCCTTTTCGATCGGGTTGTATCGATGTTCAGCTTCGATCATAGTTCTACTCAGATAGTAGATTGCCTGCTCGTGTCCCTGATCGTTATTCTGGGCTAGCAAAGCTCCTAAAGAATGATCCATCGCTCGAACGTATATCATGAAAGATTTTCCTGGCACTGGAGCTGTAAGGATAGGTGGTTGCGGAGGTACCACTTGATTTCCTCAAATGCTTGTTGGCAAGCCTCGTCCCAAATGAATAAAATACCCATTTTCATCAATTTGGTGAAGGGTTGGCACTTTCTGAGAGATTTGAGATAAACCTCCGGATATATGCTAATCGCCCTTGCAATCCTCTAAGCTCCTTAAGATTCCTTGGAGATTGCATCTCCTAGACAGCGCGAACTTTCTCTTGGTTAAGATGGATTCCTTTGGATGTAACAACAAACCCTAGGAATTTACTGCTGACTACCCCAGGAAGGATTTGGTGGGCTTCATTTTTAACTGATGAGCCCGCGTGATATCGAATACTGTCTTCAGATATGCTATGTGATCGCCTTTGGCACGACTTTTTTACTGCAATGTCGTCGACGTAGCATACCACTATTTTGCGATATGCTCGAGAAAAATTGCATTCATACCTCTCTGGATGTTGCCCCTGCGTTCTTTAATCCGAAGGGCATGACAGTATAGTAATATACTCTCAATGACGTCCTGAAAGATGTATGCTTTTCATCATCAGGGTATATCTTAATTGATTGTATCCCGAGAATCCATCCATGAAGGACATCCGTTCAAACCCACATGTGTTGTCAATCATGACATCTGTGATTGAAATTGAGAATTCATCTTTAGGACAATCCTCATTTAGATCACAAAAATCGATGCAAACACGAATCTTCCCATTTTTCTTAGTAACGGGGACGATATTGGCTACCCAATCAGGATATTGTTCCTCTCTGATAAAACTGGAGTCTATAAGCTTCTTGACTTCCGACTGGATTGCTTCTATTATTTCTGGACGGAACTGTCGTTGCTGTTGTTTGACGGGTTTCGCGTCCGGATTAATG
The DNA here is from genome assembly GCA_038442645.1 of Agave tequilana. Taxonomy (NCBI): domain Eukaryota; kingdom Viridiplantae; phylum Streptophyta; class Magnoliopsida; order Asparagales; family Asparagaceae; genus Agave; species Agave tequilana. The sequence goes on along the minus strand of JAVJIF010020773.1, from coordinate 14,909 downwards.
TTGAGGCGATACATAGCCACTTGAGGATCAAGCCCATGCATGTCCTTATAATTCCAAGCGAAAACATCTCTATACTCTCACACAAGAGATATTAGATCTTCCTTCTCAGAGGGTGATAAGCTTTCGCTTATAAAGATGGGCTTAGGATTAGCCTCATCTCTCAGATTGATCTGGGTGACCTTATCTTCTGTAGGTGGCTCACGTTGTTTGAAGCGAATATCCCAGAGAGTGTTTAGGTGTTTGATTTAAGGATCTGTATCCGACTGGATCATTTCTTCATCTCTATCTTCCGGGTGGCTTGTTGAAATCATATTTACTGAAAATTCTTTGAAGATGTTGCCAACACTGACGTCTGACTCCCACTGACGTCTGACTCCCACAATGACGTGCCTGATGAGCGGTAGTGATATAATGACTCTTCTGACTCAGAGGCCGACGAGATTGGAGTTGACACATAGCCTAATCCCATGCAAGTTCGATGATAATAATCAGGGGCTTTCCTTTTGGAATGAAGGATCGAAGCAGTGTCCTCCTTCCTTTGCCAAAGTTCAGGCCAGGACAATTTGTTAGATCGTACCCCATTTTCTCTATCATTCTGAGTACATTTGGCTCATAATAAGATAATTGAGGAGATTCATCATCGCTTTCAGAGTCTTCACGAGTCATTGATTTGGACTCGACTCTTTCAAAAAGGATTAGTCTTTGGCCTTTGTGTCTTACTGGGACCATGAATAACGATCCTTGCGCATCACTGACGTCTTGATACACCATAAGGATGACCTCACCGGTACATGCAATGATGTCAGAGTATCTATTGCCGACCAGGGGTCATCATCTACATCGGTACTAGTGTCTGACAGTATGGAATCAGAAGCAAACACAGAAAAGTAAGCCAAATTCATCTCTTCATTAATATATCACTTGCCTATATCATTGACTGGGTTATTGACATCGAGCTTATTAATGCTCGTTACAAGTGGGTTCAGCTCCCAAAGATATTCTTCCTATGCCTTGTTTCAGTGTCAGCTTCATTATCAGAGTATGATTTCTCTGGCTGGGGGTTCTCATTCATTTCTAGAGAATCTTGGTATAGGAGGGAGTCTATGAAATAGTTCTCTACCCTCTTGAACAGATGCCTTTCAGCGATCAAGATTCAGATTTTCCCATCTCCATCAATATACTTCATGACTTGATGGAGAGTGGAAGGGACGATGGAGTTACGATGAATCCACAGTCGTCCCAACAGCAAATTATATGAAGTGTCGGCGTCAATCACATAGCACGTGACTTCAGATCTTAGGTCTCCGATCTGACACTTGAGTTTGATCTTTCCCATTAGGCGTGTACCATTGGCATTAAAACCATAAATAGTGGTTTGAGTGGCGCTCAATCGGTGAGTGGGGATCCCCAAGTGCTGCATGACCCAGCGAGGCATAATGCTTAACGCGGAACCTGGATCTACCTGAATGCGGCTCACTTCAGATGATCCAATATACCCTGTGAAGTACAGGGGGCTATCATGTTTCCCCTTGACCTGCAAGTCATCTGGTGTGAAGGTGATGCAGGGGCATTTTGAGAGACATGGAGGCAGTCTTCTTTGTCTTCCTCCTGTGGTCCAGCTGGAATCTAGGGCATGAAGACCTCAGCATCAGGTAGGGCTTCCCTTAGAGCTTCTCTTGTTGACTTTGATAGTTTCAGGAGCTCGTAAAGGGTGATCCTGGTCGGGATCTTAGCCAGTTGAGCTAGGACATCAAAGCGGTAAGGTGTTGAAGATCCTTCCACGTTATCCTTTGGAGAGCCTTAGAATATCGAAGCTCCTTCTGCTTCTCTACAAGTTGCTTCGTGGATAGCTTGGTTGGCTCTGGAGTAAGTTTAGGATTTGCCACCAACTCATCATATTTCTTCAAATACGACTGACCCGAATGAGTTTCGGCCACGAGCGGTGCATTCAATTCTGCGGTAAGGACAATTGTCTCCTCCTCCGAATCGGTTAATGAAGGGACATCAATTTCTGCTTCCCAGGAAGAGGCGCACACAACATTGCAAGGTGAGCCTTTTGCCTTACCTTTGGACTTCCTGTTGGTAACAGTAGTCCACTGTTGGCCTTCCACAAGGTCTGAATGAACCCACATAATTTCTCCCTGAGGCTAGGGACAGGCACGAGACCTTTCTCTTGCTGGTGATGTGGGTCTGTATCGATTATCCTTAATTTCCCTTTCAGGATGGGAACTACTCCAGCCGGTGTTGGAGGCTGGTTCCCGAATTGAAGAAATGACGGCATGTATGCTGTCACTTTCTTCTGTTCTGGGCAGAGCTTAAGCACCTCTGCATCAGTCAAAATTTGGAGGATGACTTTGAAAATGTAACAGCTCTTGAGAGGGTGCCCCAGCATCTATGATACAAGTAGTAGTTGGGATTGTCGGTCTTGCCGACTTCCTCAGGACGTCTAGCTTCAGGAAGCTTCAATCTGTTACTCTTGTTGAGTAACTTGAACAATGAATCAACATGCTCGTTTTTGAAGGAATACTGCTTGTTGGCGCGTGGCTGACTTGAAGAACCACCTCCTCTGGTCGGCTGAGGTTTAACGGGAGACTTCGTCTCTGTTGCCAATGTATCTTTCCTTTTTGATTGAAAAGATGCTTCTAGCGCGTGCCGTGTCGTCTTTTCAGTTCTAGGTCTATTCTCTTCTGCCCTAACCTTGGCGATAATCTCTCATGCCTGTTCACCTTACGGACCAATTGCTTCCAAGTGCGGCTTTCAGCGACTCCTATCTGGGCTAGGAGCGAAGTTTGCAAATTGTGACCGCATGTTTCCACCAGGGTAACCTGAATCATACCGCTAGGATATCGGAGTTCCATATTCTGAAATCTCTCCACAAATATTTTGACCGACTCTCCCTTTCGTTGCTTTGTTGCTAGGAGAGTTGACATGATAACTTTCGAATCGTCTTCGAAGAAGCGTGTAAGGAAAAGCTCCTCCAAATCACCCCAATTCTTGATGGAGTCTTTGGGGAGTTTCATGAACCATTCAAAGGCGAGCCCTTTTAGAGTACGATGAACAAACGCACCAAGATGACATCATTTTCTACTACATTCCCTGTCTAAGACTTGAAGTAGTAGATATGTTGGTTCGGTAACCCTTTACCGTCAAAGGCCTGTAGGGTTGGAGCTTTGAACTTGGGAGGGTATGGGATAAGATCCCATTTTGCTGGATATGGCCGGACCACTCCTGCTTCTTGGAGGCTTTTCTGATTGGTGAGGGCTTCCAGACGTTGTTCTAATTTTTTCATTCTTTTAGAATGAGTTCCCCCGTTATCTAGATTGCCTCCCTCTTCAGATAAGACTTCGAGGACTCGAAGTTGGACTGTTCCTCCCCCTCTATGTGCACAGAAGATGAACTCTCCCCTTCTTTCCACTTGCCTTTAGACTTCTTTGAAGAAGTTTTGGCCTTTAACTTCTTCTTATCTTCAAGCAATTGTGCAAGCATCTACTTGAGGGAATCGATAGATTCTTGTTGGGCGCGAATCATGTCGAATTGTTCCCTCTAGACCTGAGCTTGTTGTTCTAAGCACCTGATCGTCTCCTCAGGAGTGTTTGCCATATACACGAAGGTTTCTTCTCTACAAAGAGCTCGGGGCCTGTGATTCCGCGATGACAGAGTGTAATTCACTTACTTTAATGCCCTGGGCTAGGGAACTGTAGTCAACGGGGCTACCACGCCAGTTCGAGTGCGGGTATGGTGGTATACTCCTTCCGGTTCGTCATCAGACTCATCAGAGCTTACTGCCAGTTGTTTTTTCTTACTTCTGCTTGGCGTAGTGCTTGGGCCTGCATGTTTGCAGTGACTTAGGGATACTCCATGTCAGAGAATGTCCTCTTTCTGTGGGAATGACGCCTTTTAGCTGATCGAGAGGTTGAGGTTAATCGTCTGAATACCGACTGCTTACTTACATAAGAGCTATAGCGACATTCAGAAAATATTACCATGATGAGCCGTTCACAGCAACAGGATGGAGTGATCTGATTAGCACTCCTCTTCTTTGTCAAGCAATCTCTTAGATTTGTCAGAGAGGGATCAAAGAGATTAGCCTCGAGTTTTTGAGGGCTTTTCAGCTCCTGAGAGCCATCCTTGTGTTTCAATTCTAAAACGCAGGGTTGAGAAACGCTGAGCTCACGTTCCGTAGAACAGACATGGCTCTCGCGTTTTGGCTTTGAAACGCGGGTCTCGTACCTCTGCTGAGAAGAGACACGGACCTCGCATTACTGATTGTCGCATCTAGCTAGCGATATTTGGGAAACGCAGACCTTCTGAGTCTTATGTTCTATTGTAGAGATACGGGTCTCATGTCTCTGAGAAGAGGCACGGACCTCGCGTTGCTGAACATTGCGTTTGAGAGGTGAAGTCTCAGAAACGCAAGCCTTTTGGGCTTCGCGTTTTGGCCTCCATTCGCGGACTTCGCGCGTCTGACGTAACTCGGAAGAGACGCGGGCTTGAGCCTCGCATTTTGTATCTATTGGATAAATAGTTATTCCAGCTTCCTGCATTTGTAGTTGACGCGCGCGTCACCTCAGTCAATGTTCGGCATTCCGGTTACGCCGTACGGGTTGTTGAGAATCCCCGCTAACCTGGAGTTGAGGAAGAGGGCGGGTGTGGCCGGTTTGACCATCAACAACGATGACCTCGCGGGTCTCGTGAGAGACGTTGACGCGGGCATTATGCGTGGTACGTCCAGCCATGATGCTTTCTGCACAGACCACATTCGGAGAAACCTCCGAAGAGACCCGGGAGCAGATCTCCGAAGAGACCTTACGGTACTACCACGCCTTTGGGCTTTTAGAGCCGGAAGGGAAGAACTCTTCGTACTTTGCCTGGTCGAATTCCACGACAAGCGATTCGACCATTCTTCCATGCAGGTGACGTCACCTTGCGCCATGACTTGCTCATCAGTAGAGAAAGTAGTCCCCAGTGGAGTCGCCATCTCTTGTTTGGTCCGGAAAAAATTTAGAGGATCGTAATAAAATTTTCTTGAATCAATGAAAGATTACAACAATCTCAAACAATCCCAATTACAAGAGAGAGAAGATATTCAAGTTCAAATCTTCGTTTAATGCTGGGTTCTTGATGTGGCGGTGGAAAGTGAATCTTATTTTTCGTTGACTGGGTGAACATCACAGTCTACTGGGAATCTTCTTTTCGGACTATAGACGAAGTAACACAGCTCATGTCCAATAAAATCTCAAAGAGATTTGAGGCAAGAACAAACTTGTACTCAACAAGTTGTTAGAAGAGTTTAACTTTTTTATATTCCTCAGCTAGAGATTCTGATTTTTTCAAGACTTGCGACCAAAAATTTTCACCCCTTTCTAATAGCAAACTGAGCTATTTATAAGGGTTTCAGGGATAAAACTGTCACCTAAAAACCCTCCATAATGGGGGTTAACTCTCCTCATTCCGTGGGCAATAATTGACCTAGTAATGGGAACAGTTATAATCGTAACGCAGAGCTTCTCTGTAGTCGGAACGCGGGCTTCGAGCCTCGCGTTTCAGATGCCGACTCTGGATCTTGCTAGACGCGGGTTTTGAGCTCTGCCAGACGCGGGCTTCAGGCTCTGCGTCTTGAGACTACAGTGATGTCAAGTCGCGGGCTTCAGGCTCTGCGACTTGAGACTGTAGTGATGTGAAGTCGCGGGCTTTAGGCTCTGCGACTTGAGACGTAGTGATATCAAGACGCGGGCTTCGACCCTCCCGTCCTGGTACTGTACTGATGTAAGGACGCGGGCTTCGACCCTCGCGTCTTGGTACTGTACTGATGTTGAGGCGCAGGCTTCATGCTGTTCGCCTTGGCATTATGAAGTGGCTATGATTAGCCTCGCGTCTGAGTATAGACTCTATTCTCTAGTGACTTATCTTCAGTGATTTTTAGACAGTTTACAACTGGACGTGACAGGTTAGGAGTTATTAGACCCAAAACTTTGTCATTCAGAGATGATAAACTGGACGTAATGACAAAGAAGAGTGAGACTAGATACTCGTCGGTTCAGAGGTAATAAACTGGACATAACCGATTGAGAATTATCAAACTCAGAATATTTGTTGTTCAGAGGTGATGGATTGGACATGACAACAAAGAAAAATCCATAAGGGACTGAGGATGAAATTTAGATATTGATCGGTTCAGAGGTGATGGACTGGACATAACTGATTGAGACAAACTCGAATTCAGATTTTTACCGTTTAGAGGTGAAAAACTGGACATGACTGCAAAAAAGAAAGATAAGACTTGGCTATCTATCGGTTCAGATGTGATGAACTAGACATAACGATTGAGAAGCTACCAAGCTTGAAATTTTATCGTTCAGAGGTGATAAATTGGAAGTAATAATAAAGAAAAGGTGAAACCAGTTTTAAGAACCCGTCTATTCAGAGGTGATAAATTAGACATGATAGACAAAGACACGCTAAATTGTAAATCCGCTTCAAGAGTGAATTGAATCTGGGCACTGTTGGCCCAAGGTTACAATCACCCAGTTTTTGAGTTTGATGGTCACAAAATATATGTAGTTATTTGTACTAATTAAGTTTAAGTGTTTAAGATTATTTCAGAGTTCTAAGGATTCAGGAAGTTTCTTCCCCTAAAGTAAGGTGGTGTTGACTCAAATGACTCAAATACGAGATCAAGAATTTAACTCAACGACGCAAATGGAAAAGTCCGAATTGAAGATCATGTAGTCACCTAGACCCTTATAAGATTTTAGTATGTTAAAGAGTAAGGATATGATAGATGTGCTCAAGAAATTACATACACACAAAGATGCACTTTTAAAAATACAAGTTTTGGAAAATATTAGTTTTGTTGCATGTTTGGTTAATATACATGTTCATATTTTTCAAATTTTTATATCAAATTTAGAACATATATTTTATCTCCTATACTATGCTACATTACCCTCTAACCAATGCAAAATATTTTAAAATATTTTCAAATTCAAAAATCTCTTTTTATTCTATTTCAAGCCATCACGGTCGACCGGGCGGTCGACCGTAACTGTTTCAGGCTAACACGGTCGACCGGCCAGTCGACGGGCCTCTTCGGCCATGGACATGCAGGCTGTGCACGTTTGTCGATCGACCTGGTCGGTCGATCGACCAGTTGACCGACTGCATGGCACTTGATCTCTGTTTGTGCCGGTCGACCAGCCGGTTGACGGCAGTTCAAAAATCTCTTTTCAAATTGCCCTCCAGTCGACCGGGCGGCCGACCGGAGCCAACGGCTATTTTTGCTAAGTGGCTTACCGGTTGACCGGCTGGTCGACCGGCAGTTGTGCAGATTGGCACCAATGGCTCTATTTTGGATCTGTTTTATTTTTATGGGTTCTAATGGCTATTTCTTATTTCCAAGTGGTTAAACTCACCCCTAATGACCTAGTATCACTTATGAATAGTATTTATTTTTTGTTATAAATAGAGGTCATGGGTCTTTGATTTTCAACAAGAAAAATATCCAAGTTTCAAGTGTTTCAAAGAGAAGAAGTGTTTCATTGCTTTTCATTTTCTAAGTTCTTTCTATTGCAAAATTTTTCAGTTAGTTTTCAAGTCTTCTAAATCTTTTCTACTAAAATTTTTCTCTCACTTTACTTCTTGAACCAAAATCATACTCCACTCTATAAAAAATTATAAGAGAGTGTTTGTGGTCTTCCTAGATCACCAAATGACTTATATTCCTTTGAGTTGTGGTTCCTCTTGTGTGGAGGATAGTATTGTTGGAGTTGGGTACTTCGATCTTGTGTAGACCAATTGTAATCCCTTGGTGTAAGGGTCCTGTGTGAAAGTTTCCTTTGTGGATATAGTGAAAATCCTTCATAGTGGTGAAGGTGGGGACGTAGAGCAGTGACTCGAACCTCGAAATAAATTCTCTTATGTTTGCGATTGATTTCTTCTTGCTCTTAATTGCTTTACATTCCTTTACTTGTGATACTATTTGTCTTGTTTCCATATTGCATTTATTTCATCTTCTTGCATTTTCGGTCTATACTCATATCAATAAGGAAGCAATTAAGCACCTCAACTCATCATCTAGAAGAATCAAAGAGGAGAAGTTCTAGAGCTCTTCACTGAGAATTCAGCTTCAATTTCTTATTTTGAGTGACCGCTTGCATCATACATCTTAACTAGTTTTTAAAAGTGCATTTGATTAGCATAACACCTATTCACCTCCCTCTAGGTGTTTTTCAGGTACCAGTCAGTTCAGAGGTGATGGACTGGACATAACCGATTAAGAGACACCAGGCTCGCAATTCACTGTTCAGAAGTAGTCGTATTAACTGATAGGAAGAACTCCCAGCCCTGACGAGAGAAAGGAGAACAAGGTTATGGACTCGTCTGTTCAGAGGTGCGACTGGACATAATAATTTGAGTACAATAGATCTTAGCACCCGTCAGTTCAGAGGTGATAAATTAGACATAACCGACTAAGAAACATCAGACTCAAAGCCCTGTCGTTAAAAGCTGCCGAACTGAACATAATGGCAGAAGGGTAGTCCCACCAGATTGGAAGATAAAACTTGGCTATCTGTCAGTTCAGAGGTAATATGGATATAACCGATTGAGAGTCTTACCGTTTAGAGGTGACTAACTGGACGTGACGGCAAAACGAGTTATTGATCGGGAAAAAGCATGCACAAAAATAAGTAAAGGATTGATGGTCAATGTTACTGCTTTTGCGATGCTTCTGTAATAACAAAGTGGGTATACGGGTCGGATCCATAAGGAGGAAGAGTGATGAAAGCTTTGGTGAGGCTTCTTTGTTCAAAGTAAAGAAAAAGTTCTTTTTTTCAAATAAAGAACTGAAAAGAAAACAATTGTTGTTTCAAGAATTTCTTGGATTGGTTTGATGCTTGTAAAAGTGAATTTTCTTAAGGGTAAAAATGCATGCCTAACCTCCTACTAAGTGCTCTCACTAATCTTAATTTCTTGAAGATGTAACATCACAATGGATCATAGGCAAGCATAACTTTTATGCATAAGAACTATTCACGTTGGAGATCGAATGAAAGTTCTTTCTTTAACTTGGCTTTACAGAGCAAAACTTGAACATTTTTATCAAGATCTAATTGAAGACGAGAATAAGAGAAGAAACAAGTGCACTAATGGTATCGGAAAAGATTAATATTAATATCTCTAACTTACGAAAACAAGTAAGGTTAACAATCTATAAATCATAAAAAAAGGTTAAGCATGAAATATAAGAATGGTAATACTTGAAAGTAAGTTAGAGTTAGAACCCTCGTCTTAAGATGTCATAGCTCTTGTTTGCACAAGGTTTGTTTGACACTATTGACTCATTTGGGTTATCAATCAAGTGTTAGAGATTAGTGAGTTAGTAGTTAGTAAGCCGTGCAATGAAAAAGTTAGTTAGGCATGAGTAAGAAAACAACAAGAGAGAAGAAGTAAAGAAAAGAAGTTTTACACTAAAACAAGAAAGTAAAAGAAAGTAAAAACACCAAGTGATGGAAAGAAAAAGGAGAAGTATTACTTATATAAGAGTGTCACCTTCAAATACAACTTGTACACACACACACACACACACACACTCTCTCTCTCTCTCTCTCTCTCTCTCTCTCTCTCTTTCACTCTAATGGCTAAACTAAGTTAGAAGAAGAAAACACAAACAAACTACAAATCCTATAAACAAACTAACATCAAAACCTTAAACTCTGGATATCTCCCAATGCAGAACACCAAGGGGCCTTTTATAGGCATCAGGAAGAAAGAGGCCAGGGGGACAATCCCTGACCCGAAGTACTGGCGCAACGGCGCCAGTACTGCCGTGGAAACGCGACAAGCTGTATTAGGGCGGCGCGCGCAGTGCCGCCTGCTGTGCGCTGTCGCTTTGTCCCCTTGTCGGCTTTACGTCCCGGATCCTAGATTTGAGCACCCAGATTTAAAAGAATCACTCTCCAAAGTCAATGGCTATCGTTGTAGGCTTTTAATCACCAATTAAATAGTGATTTTGGGTTTTCTTCTTCATTCCATACCATAGACCTAGGAACACATAAGAAAACCATTATTAGCAATATTTTAAATAAAATAAATGTGAAGATGTGGTATGAAATATGCAATATTAGAGACTAATCAGTTATTCCACTGGGGAATGTGATTTGATACTTCATGGGGAATTTAGCATTTCCTTGAAAGAGTTTTGGAAGAAATTGTCAGAGGCATAATGTTAACTTGACAACTAAAGAGTCCACTAGGGACTGAAAAGACTCCGATAGGAATCTATTAAAAACTCATTGGGGAGTTAAAAGGATCCCCATACTTTAAAGATTTGTTAGAGGTGTAATGTTAACATGACAATCAAGCTGGGGAGATAGGATGCAAATTCTTTGTTGGAAATTTCAGAAAAGAATTTTGTCCGAAGTGATCGTGACAAATTCTCTGTCTGAGGACTCATCAGAGTGACTTATCAGAGGTTTTGTAGCACCCTGTACCCGGGATACGTACCAGATACGTGTCCAAATTTTTTCGACCATATTGCTCAATTTTTCTTCTTGTATGTGTTTATGAGTTGTGATTGCTTAGTTTATTGAGTACCAGATCTGGATTCTCAGACCTAGAGTAAGCCTGACCCGGAACGGGAACCCGATACCTGCCAAGAGCCCGATTTGACTTTCTGGTAGTCCGAATGGACTATTTTTAGTTTCAGAGACTGTTTTATAATATTTTAGATTTTTCATGATTTTCTGGAATTTTCTGAAATTTTCTGCAAAATCTCCAAAACCGGTGTCGGTCGGCATCGCTGACTGATTCCTGGATTTTTAGTTTTCAAATGGGATTGAATTTTCAAAAACGGCTTGCACAGTATATCTTAGAATATCATTTTCTAGCTAAAAACATTTTTTGGGATTTTTCGAATTTTATCAAATTTGACCGATCCTGGTGTCGGCCGGTATCGCCGGAAGATTCCAGGATTTTTATTGAAAACTACACTATATTTTTCGAATCCGATTTCACCAAACATATTAGAATAATATTTTCTATTTTTGAGAATTTTTCGGAAGGATTCTGAAACAGTCGAATTTTCGCCTTATTAAAATAATAATAAAATTTGCCGTTATTTCTTTTTCTTACTTTTACCTCTCAAATCTCTACTTATTACTCCCAGAATATTATATAATTTTATTATATAATAAATTTTTTTATAAATTTTTAACTTTTTTTTTTTTTTTTTTTTTTTTTTTTTTTTTTTTCTTTTAATTTTTCCATTTTTCTTTTCTTTCTTTTTCTTCTTTCTTTTCTTCTCCTTCACTCCAACTCCATTCCCTGCAAACGCAGCAGTGGCAACAGCGGCAGCAGGGAGCAGGGCATGGCTGAGCAATCCATCCTCCACCATCCCATTCATCATACCAATTTCCAATTAAATCATCTCATTTCCTTCCATCTCTTTTCAATTTTTTTTCCAAAACCACACTTCACCTTCAACCTCCACTCCAAGCCACTCACGCACACCACCTCCATCCCTTCACCACCGAACGCAGCCAGGCAAGGGAGAGCAGGGCATGGATTCTACAGTGATCAACCACTCTTCACAATCTCCTCTATTAAATCTATACCATTTCATCCCTTCATTTCAAACAAAAAAATCCAAAATCAAATAAACCCAAACACCACTTCATCTTCTCCAACTACTCAACTCACGCACCCAACTCACGCACGCGCTCCACACCACCGCCGCCGCCTCCGCCCGCCTAGCCGCCCACCGCATCCCCCACCACCCAACTCTCCACCAACATCAACAACCCCAAATTCCTCCTCATTCTTCTCAATTTCTCCCAAAAACCCTCATCATCATCTTCAATTTCTCCAAATTCTCCCCACCACCCCCAATTCCACCCCCAAACTACTCCATCACACCTCCTCCACCTCCTCCAACTACCCACAACCACCAAACACCACAACCACCACCACCACCATCACCACCATCAACATAACAACAACAACAACAACAACCCACCTCCTCCCTCCTCTCCGCCCGCGCGCGCCGCCACCCCTCCCCGCCTGCGGCGCCGCCGCCGGCCTGCAGTCGCCGCCGCCGGCCTACAGCCGGCCGGCCACCCCCCCACAACCCCCTCCTTCTTCATTTCTTCTCTTTCTTTTCTCTCTTCTTTTCTTTCCTTTTCTTTCATTTCATCCCTAAACTAAAACAAAAATTCCTCTTTCCAAAAATACCCCTCACCTTTTTCCTAAACTACAACCTTCTATTTACACCCCTACCCTCCTCAGTTAAATCCTAAATTTTTTCAAAATAACACCTCTTTTCCCCTTTTTCTTACAAATTTCTCTCTCTCCTCTCTCTCTCTCTCCTCTTTCTTCCCTCTAAAATATTATATAAATAATTATATTTATATATTTTAATATATATAGTGGGCTAAAGGTTTACTTGGACGGTTCGCTGGTTACCCGGATTTTAACCGGTATTTTACTCGGTTTCAGGCGAGTACAACTTCATTTTGACATGCGTTTATTTTTATGCAAGTATTTTTAATATATTTAAATAACACTCTTGTTTTTTAAGCTTGAACTGTGATGTAAATATGTTAGCATGTCTAGTACTAAATACCGTAAATTAATACATGATACCATGCTATGTAAATTAATAAATGACGTTACACTCGGTAGTTACCCGATCTTAGACTTGTTGTGCCTGATATGTGATTTAGGACACCGACACTTGGCATGTTACACCAGGGATATGATTTTTGTCACCCGGCACTTGGTATTTTACACGGCACCCAATAATTGACACCAATATTACCATGCTATATTTAGTTCCAACAATGTCATGCTATATTTTAATTCGATAATTATCATATTTAATCCTGATAATTACCATGCTATGTTAATTCTAATAATTACCATGCTATATTAATTTCGATGATTGTCATGCTATATTTGGTTCCGGTATTTACCATGCTTTTAGTTGACACCGATATTTGCCATGCTACACTTGACCCGTGACATATGACTCTGGCACTTGGCATTTACCCTGTACCCGATTATGGACCCGGTACTTGATATGACATACTTGACACCTGCATCTGACACATGGTATGTGACATGTTTTTTCATGTGGTACAAATACCTGGACTTGAACATCTTGACCTTGACTGGACATTACCACCCCCGATACCTGATTATGTGACATATTCATGACTATCACTGTTACGGGGACATGACATGATTTTATATTATTATTACCAGATATTTGGTACTCCTGAGCTCCTGTACTCCTGTATACTTGAACCCCTGAAATTGGGAGGCTCCTGACATTACTCCTGTATTATACTCCTGTGACCCCGTAATAGGATAGTCATGGATATTGTACATTTGTGGACACCCTGTGAACATTATTATTTGAGACTCTGTCATATGTAAACAACTTACCACCGGGATGGGGGAAATTGATGGGTATCGATATAGCTTCTGTGTTTATGATGGCCATACATATGTTGTACAACTTCCTGTGGATTCGACTGGATGGCCACCAGGCGCTTCCGAGGGTGTACTGGCACCCCTACCCCCCTGCCTGCCTGTCCGGGTGTGCTATAATCTCCTAGGTATATCCTGTGGGGAACGTGACACTCTATTCCTGTTCGGTGTATTGTGAGACCTTCGGGCATATAGTAAATCCGGGCCTAGCGGTACGTTCCGGCTCCAGTACCGGATAATCCTGGACCGTTGTCCCGGCATGCACGGGACCCATTATAAACATGGTTTCGTCGCTCCCCATCAATTTCCAATAACCAACCTCGCTAGATTTGTATGCGAAAGTATATGGCACCGGTTATATACCAAACATACAAATTGGAACGAGTTAATAATATAACTAATAAATTGACTTCATGCATTTTGTGTCGTTCCATACTATCATTTATTGTAGTTACTCCATGATTCTAACTTGATTACATGACACTTGGCTGATATACATGCTCTATTTCATGCCTTATAAATGTTAATGTTATTTTCATATTCACTATTCATAGTGGTTAATTCATGCTTATTGATTTGGGGTACATTATACTTGTCATGATGCACTTGCTATTATTTGTACTTACCATTGGGTTTTTCTTGTACTCGCTGGGTTTTTCCTAACAACCTGGATTTGCATGTCCAGATTTAGCAGCTTGGACCGAGGTGGACCCATCGGCCGAGGATCAGGCCTATCTTGAAGAGCAGGCAGATCAGTAAGTAGTTCCGTCCAGTCTTTTCCCCCGCTCCGCGAGATCCCCTTTCTAGCTCGTGAGTTTTTTTATCTGTTGTATCAATGTGTAGTCTACTTTTGTATTATCTAGTGATGTAATATTGATGTAATATTAAATCACTATTTGTGATGACTCAGTACTTGTTTAATTTATGTTGGAATGTATAATACCACGTATTTTCGGACACTCTGATATATGTGTTGTTTGTATTGATGCTTAGCGTACATACGTGATGGTACCATTGCCCTGCGTATGTACGTCGCAGTGGCGTCTCCGTACCCGCCGGGATCGGGGCCCACAGGTTGGTATCAGAGCCTTAGGCTCTCACACCTTCAGTACAACCGTCTGCAAGTTAATGTTGAATTAATTTGCGGCTGAGTCACACGAGTTTTTGTTATACATTCCAATCACAAGTACGAAGTTATCAATTCCTTTCTTGAAATCCATCATTGATTCCTGAAATCTCATATTCTGTCATCTTTTTAGCTCCCTCTCGGCTCGAATATGGAGAGACGAGGGACACGTAACGGTCCTAGCACTTCTCGCGAAGGTCCCGAACGGGGAGAGCAACATGTGAGGCTACTCCAGGGGATGATGGATAGCCAGCAGCAACAGGTGGAGCTCCTACGTCAAGGATTGCTGACTGCA
>JAVJIF010020772.1:0-95596 GCA_038442645.1 Agave tequilana | reverse complement strand
ACCCGGTAATTTAAGTTAAACGGGTTTGGGTTGTGGATCTGGATTCCGACCCGTTTACCACCGCATCCGAAAATCCAATAAAGGTAAACTTGCAGAAAACCCCCTACTCCATTTTATTAATTGCATTGTCAATTATTTTTATTTACATATTTACCCTATTTGTTATGATTTAGTAGTCGGCGGCGATATCGGGAGCATCCGGACTCCGATTTGGCGATTCTGGATCCGTTGCGATCGTGGGAAAGAGAGCTACCTTCCCGTGGATAGTTTGTGAGTGTTTTCCTTTTCTAAATTATCATTTTATCATGATTAATATCTTGGTTGGCTGCCTAATTAAGATAAAACATGATTATCGATAAATCATGATAATTATTGTAATCCCTGCAATTAAGGCATAATAAAACCTGATTTAGTAAATGGACTGATTGGTTAGTTAATGAGATGAGGTAATCATAGTAACAAGACATACGTCATAGACAACTGGACACGATCATTATACCTGCACAGCCACTGACACCCGGGCCCACCATGTCATCATATTCTTGTACACAATTATGACATGTATTGTAACACAGTCACGTTATATGTATACCGACCCACAGCGATACTATGACACTACACTGGCATCAGATATGCATGCTAGACTCCTTAAGACATGGTACTACATGATACACAGACTACCGTTATTACAGGTACTAGTGCTACGCATATATATTACACGGATTTTACTAGTACACAGACAAGTCCCACATATCATATTATTGTTAACATCATTACACGGCTACGGTAGTTCACGGTACCTACTGATTTTAGACACTCTGCCTATTGGTATTGCTTGTACATGTTGCACCGATACTATTACACTTCCTCTATTATTGTCATATAATATCACAATAGATAAGGATTGCTTGTACATGTTGGTTAAGGATTAAACCCATTAATCCCCACCATCTCATATATTGTGATCATCATTATATAGCTTCTCGGCGTATCACTGTTGCACGTGCATGTACGCTTCCTCTATTATTGTCATATGGATTCCTGTTCATGGTACATGTACTCTTGCTCCATGTTAACCGTATTCATGTACATGATTATTTCCTGTTACTGATATGGATATTTCTGTTACTGGACATGAGAGCTGTTGATATGCGATATGTGGACTTCCACATCTATTGATCCGTTATATTGTTCCCGACATATTGTTCCCGATTCCCGTTATATTATTCTATGCTATCAACAGAGCTCTGGTCCAGTTATCATGTTACCCGTATCATGTCCTGTATCTGTTCTTGTTACATTGTATACTTGACATATCAGATCATAAAGCTAACTTGGGTATGGGGGAGACTTGACGGTTGATTAGATCTTATCGGGTGATGTACTGGATACATATTGTTAGTCCCACTGCAGGGGACGGTAGTGCTACCTACCACTAGCTCCATGAGCTCCCGTTACTTGATTCGTGCTCCCCTCTTAGCGGAGGGCCCTGGTCTCAGCAGCCAGGGGTCCGTTTAAGGCCGTGATCCCGGGTATGCACGGGATACATCCACCCGATAGAACTCCTCGACCATGGGTTTCCAATTAACATAATAAAACAGTATACACAATAGTGACGTTGGGAACACTTGTTATTTGGTCACTCTCTCGTCTGGATAATGGTACCCGTAGGCCATGTCCGGATGGGTTCGATTGGAGTGCGGGCTCCAGTATGAACTGCCAGTGGTATGGGACACTGGAAGAGATTGATTAAAATATCAGATGGTACTGATTTCTACTATTGTGTCAATCACATGACTTGCCTGATACATGTATACTCACTTGGTACTGTTCCTGTTATTTTGTCTGCTTTCATATTCACTGTGATCTTGCTTACCTGTTACTGTTCCTGTTCATGTTATTGTATCCGCTATCATGTTACCTGTAGACTTTGCTACACTACCTGATACCTATGGTGGCATACTACTCATGCACATGTACACCTTGCATTACATATATTCTATTTTGAATTGCTTATATGCTATTTAGACACAACACAGTAGCATGTTCATATTGCATATGCCCACCTGCATGTTCATTTACATCACTACCATGTTCACTACTTTTACGTCACCGCTAGATAACATTATTTATTATATAAACTAGATATGATTAGAGTCATGACCCGATGATAACCGGCTAGGTAGTGATGGTACCAAAAGATGACATGTTTATATATTTCCACTGCTTCATATATGCTTACAATATTATGATATAATATCACTTGTACCACATCAGGTATTATATATTAGTATCGTGCTTGTATTATTATGCATATATTACTGCCTCCTTCATTTTACCACTCACTAGGTCGCTTTCTGACGACCCTGGGTTTGCGTGCCCAGATTGGAGATCCGAGTTCTCGGAGTAGCAGAGAGTGCCTTGGAGTGACATAGAAGATTCCTCATCTGACCTATTCATAGGTATCTTGGGCATTTATTTCTGTTATCTTATTTGTCTCTATTTTTCATATCGGTTATGATCGCTGACCCCTTTCTGCAGGTATTCTTGTACTTATTTCATGCTGGACCTCATGACTATATGGAGGTAATGTACTGTACTGAGGCTTAACGTACGCGTGAGCGTGTTTCCACCTCGCGTATGTACGTCGCTATAACGTCCCCGTACCTGCGGGATCGGGGCGTTACATCTCACTAGCGCTACTTCTAAAAAAAATCGTTAGATGGAAGTACACATATAGAGTGAAATTTTTTTTAATTTCTAAAAATTAGTTGAATTATTTCTTAATCTGATGCTAACCAGTAAGAAAGAAGGGGATGTTTCTATAGATTTAATTTAACAAGACAAACCACCCCCATCTCTGTCACAATCATTTAATTCTTTTACCATCAATTGGAGTTGGCCAAGGAGAATAATAATCTTGAAAGATTTGAAAAAATTTAAACACCTATTAATCTTATATCAACTCATCATATAATAAGAGTATCAACTGTCAAGAGTAGAGATTTGGAGGTCACTAAGAAAGAAGTATGTTTAAATGTGATTAAAGGAAGTTATTGGAGCAAATTTTTAATCTGCTCAGTAACATTTAAGAAGCATCATGGTTGGCGGTGGTTGGGGTGTGGCGGTCGCGACGGCGAGATCTGACGATGGTGTGGGGAGAGGGGTGGGAGGGGAGAGAGAGAAGAGAGACTTGAGCAAGTTATTTTTAAAGAGTAGCCCCAAATTAAACCCTAGCCAAGAGAGAAGATGAGGGTAATTTGGTCCAAAACATGGTCACATGCTTAACACATGTAACACCCCGATCCGCGGGTACGGAGACGTTACTGCGATATATATACATAAGTCGAAAATACCCTTATATGTGTGTGTGTGGAAAGCATCTGTACATGCAAGAATTAGAGTACGAAATTACGTGATGCATTATATATTTCACATAAGAGTACAATTATAAAGTTATCACAGGATGTGACACAATATTATAAGAATATTCATCACCGATAGGTGCAAAAAGTAAGAATACAAAGAGATCCAATAAGAACAATACAATAGTGCTCCGAGTTATAAAAGGAAAACTCGGGAGTCAAGCAAAAGTGCCTATAAGAAAAGGACCCTGGACTGGCTACCGCTGATCCACTACGCACCGCTGCGTCATTCTGATCAACAGGGGTCTACCATGATCCAAACTCTGAGATCTAGATGCAGGTCTAGGGAGTTAGAAAGCTACCCAACGAGTGGTGAGAGCAGTGCTAAGTGGCGTGCAGGGAAAAACACACGTGTATCGATAAATTCGAGTCAAAAGTATGTATTGAAATAGTGTCGTAAGCACAAACACACATGAGCAGGCAATAGGCGTCAAGTAAAGTAAATGTGACAAAACCAGTTATATAAGCCCAAATTACCGATCCGTGAGATTAGTACGTCGAAAGAATAATCCAAATAAGAAACCCTCATATATATACTTATATGTCACATCACCTTATCCTGATTTTATATAACCTGAATTGTCTTCTAAACTAAGAAAACATCATAAAATTGATAAAAACTAATAAAACTGATAATACCGAATACAAGTAAATCAGTCGTATAAGATCGGTTTACAACTTCATAAGACTAGTATATCGAAAGAATAATCCAAATAAAAAAATCCTCATCTATATACCTTATGTCTCATGTAACCATAATCCAAGTGTATACGATCCGAATTATAAAATAACATAATGAATTATTAATTAGCATATTATTATTACTTCTCGTCCGACCTCCATATATCTGGGTATGTGTCCTGTCGTATGACTCAACACATATACATTCATATATGAGTAAGTCGAGATGGTTATTGGAAACTGATGATGAGACCACGAATTATGTTTACAATATGTCCCGTAGATACCCGAGACTACGACTGAGAATCATTCAGTAAGGAATATGTCGTGAAGCATTATAGAGAGGAAATGTCATATTTATATGCCCTGAAAAGGGGTATAATAGTTACACAACATCCTATACCATTGTAAACGTAATTACAAATTGGAGTCCATCAGGTTTTCCTTGCCCGGTGAAATTGTCTTTTTATCACCGATTTTTATATAATTATTAGTTTATGGGAAATGCAAGAGCATTAGGGTACGTGAGTATACCAGATGTCAATTATTAGATTCTCGTAATATGATAATTATGAGTCAAGAGTTAGCATGACAGGTGATAAGTGATAACACAGATGTCAGGTGACGATAGAAAAGTGTCCGGTGTTAAGTGATAGCATGATAAATATTAACAATCAAGTGAAAGTATGTCAGGTAATTAGCAAAGCAGACATTAACTGTCGCATAATAATCGTACACATTCATTACATGTTTTCATATCATATGTGTCACATTTCTACATTTATTCTTTAATAAAACTCTGCTGTTTAATGTATCTTATTTTTAGTGGCGTGCAATGTAATTAAGAAAGAAGAGAGTGATTGACAGATTTATCCAATTAAATCCAAAAGTTCAAATCAACGGGATTGATTCAAATCCAAAAGTTCTAGAAGTAATATTATCTGAAGACGTGGTATATCAGATGAGATAATATCAATCAGAATGTAAGTAAAAATGGATTTTTGAAGACCCAATTAGTTGAGCTGAAGATCAAAGGATATATCATCAAAATCCAAAACAGAAACTGAAATTCCAATTAGATAAAAGGATAGAGGGTGAATCAATGAACAATCGACCCCCAGACCCTGGCTCTACGGCTAGGATATTGTCGCTAAAATGTGGCAAAAGCTGTGTTTCTGCGGCTATCTATTCAAATCTAGGGAGCATTTGCTCCCCCTATCCTATTTCTCTTATAAATACCTGCATACTCAGAACGCAGAGGAAGAAATGATAACAGAGAGATTTAGTTTAGTTTAGGTTTTTATTTCTTTTTCAATGTAATTTTATTTTTATTTAGAGAGAGTTACATGAGAGAAAGAGAGGAAGAGATGTATTTACAGTGACACTGAATAACATTCCTCAGAGAGTTGTGTTGAAGTGACAACCAATGTGATTCTCAACCTTTTCTTTAATGTATTCGATCCAGTCAATTGTTGCTTTTTATTATCTCATTTTACTTTACATTCGTATCGAATCATGGTACATTTAATTTACAACAGAGGTAAGTCTTCTTCCTTTATCTCTTTGCTATTTTTCTTTCTTAGATTAATATAATAATTTCCAAAACCAATATTTTCTCTTTTTGTTTCTTTTTCTTTAAACTAATTTTTCTTTTCTTTTAGCAACAAACCCATTTTCTTCTTTAGATTTCTTTTAACTTAGAATAGTTTTAACTATTTTTATTTTCTTTTAAAACTGAGAAGAGAAATATTACTTGTTATTGTAAATTAAAAGAAAGAACTTATTTAATTTCTTCCATCGCAGTCCCTCCTTGTGGATCACGGCCCGTTAGCCTTAGGCTAAATGGTAGCATTGAGGACCTAGTACTAATCCTAAAATTTTGTATTTTTCTATACAAGTTTAACTCGATCACATAACACAATATGAGAAAACGGTATCGATAATGGAGATCGGTACGAAAACTGAAAAATAATGCAGTTTTATAAAAGGTATAAATAAAAATTTCAAACTCTTCACAACCATCAATAAATGAATTAATCAAACTATCGAGTAGGCAAGCGAGTAAGCAAGTAAGGAACATCCAAGCATAGCTAAGCAAAGCTAGAGCGAAGTTAATGCACAACATTAGACACCATAACACTCGACGTAATTTTCGCTAGTGGTACAACTAAACGCATATGGCGAAGCGAGCGCATGTACATTATGCAGCTGTACGTCGAAGCCGCACTCATGGAGTAACTACGCTCGAACGATGTTGGCGGTAAAGTGCTGACGCTAGGTTCGCCTACCAGGCGTAGCATATATAAAGTTTAGAGGACTTTAATAAATCTCAGAAAGTTTAAACCCAAAGGCTGTAGTATAAAACCACATAGCACTAGACCTGAAGGCTAAGCCCGAAGACTGGGAAAAAGTACCTGCATAAGCGTTAGTGTCAGCACATGCACAAAACAAGTATTATCTACACTATTACAAGCAATCGTCACACTGATACAAATATATCCCGCCGGTACAACACATGTCCACAGAATACAAGCATATACCACACCAATATACATATACACAGTCCAAAACACAAAATACATCGCTCTAATTACATAGTGCAGGAAATACAACACAAAATCTCAGAAAATATAATAAAACACCCATCGAAGCGGGTACCCAGTAAAGCGAGTCACTCGCCTAAAATCAACAAAAAACACTGCAAATCTCAGAATCCTAAGAATATATGCACTCACCACCATATATATTAATATATACATATACATATACATATACATATACATATACATATATAGAGAATTAAAGAGAGGACAGAGTAATAAGAGAGAGAATAACAAGAGAGAGAGATAGAGAGATAGGGAGTAAGAGAGCGGTACAGAGAGAGATAGAGTCAGCAAGAGTGAAAGAGAGGTAGAGAGCGATAGAGTGAGCAAGAGAGAGAAGAACGAGAGAGAGAGAGAGTGAGAGAGAGAACACAGAGAAAGAGGGAGATGAAAGACAGAGAGAGGGGGAACACAGGTAGGGGAAAGAGAGATTGTGTGTGTGAGAGATAGAGTGAGCAAGTGTGGGAGAGAGAGGGGTCTTCGGGGCTGGCCTTGGACTGCTGGCCAAGGGGGTGCATCGGGCATTGTCGGGGCTGGTGGAGGAGGAGGAGTAGGAGGAGAGTGGTGTGGGTGGTTGGCGGTGTCAATATGGTTGTAGGATGTGAAAATGAGGGTGGTTGGAATGGTGGTTTCAGAGGCTGCGGGGGAGTTAGACCGGAAGAGCTTGTCAGAGTAGAGCGTTGGCGAAGGTTGTTGTGGACGTGGTGGTGAAGATGATGAAGAAAGTGGTGGTGATGGTGGTGTAAAGGTGATGGAGGTGGTGGAGTGTTGAAGGGGAGGTGGAAGAAGTTGGAGGGGTTGGAGCGCCGGCCGTAGGGGTGCCGCTGTCTAGGGAGGTATGCCGGAAGGGAGGGTCGACGATGGTAGGGGCTGGCTAGTTGGGTTTAAGAAGGAAAAAGGAGAAGAGAGTGAGGTTGAGGAAGAGTGAGAGAATAAAATGAAGGGGGATTATATATATAAGTTAGAGGATATAAATGAGAACCTGCATCTCATTGAGACTCGCGTCTGGGGTTAAACTGAGCCCTGTGCAGCAGAGGAGAGCAAAGGAGTTGGGGAGAAGATATTTTGGTGGGGAAAATATGTGGAGGAGAAAAATTGGAAAAAAGAGAAAGAAAAAGAAAAAAAAAAGAAAAAAAAAGAAAAAGAGAAAGGAAAGGAGTGGTGGAGAAAAAAGGGAAAGAAAAGAAAAAAAGAAAATATCTGGGTATAAATTCTGTATGCGGGAAAAAAACCGAACATCGGAATGCAGAAAAATAAAGTAATTCGAAAAGGTCTTCAAAAACTCTCAAAAATAGAAAATATTATAATGAGGATTATGATGAAATCGGATTCAAGAAATTCAGTCTTGTTTTCAAATTAAAATTCTGGAATCAACCAGCGATACCGGTTGACACCAAATCCGGTCGAATTTTGATAAATTCAGAAAATTTTCAAAAATGAATTAAGATAGAAAATGTGATCCTGAGAAATAGAGTGAAAGCAGTTTCTTAAAATTCAACTCCTTTTATAAATTAAAAAAAAATCTGGGAATCGATCGGCGGCACCGGTCGATACCGATTTTGAATATTTTGTAATTTAATTTAGAAAAATTTTAGAAAATCATGAAAAATCTAAAATATTGAAAACAGTGCTTAAAACTAAAATTGATTAAATCTAACTAGTAAAATAATCAAATTGAGCAGTATACTGGGATCAGATCCCTGATTCAGACTAGGGCTGACTCTGGGTCTGAAAATCCGGATCTGGTACCAAATGATAATATAAGTAATCACAAAATAAATATAAATACAGAGAGATAAATAGGAAAATATGATCGAAAAAATCAGAACACGTATCTATATATGTATTCCGGGAACGGAGTATTACAACACATGACTTTTCAAGCCTAAAATTAACAGAACCTAACTCTTAAAGGTTCTGAGAACTCAGGTACTTGTGGTGAACTTTCATAGAACTTGTCCAAAATTTGGGTACTTTTTTTTGTAAATCATCCTATATCTACAATACACATACACATATAGAGATAGACTTGGCTACTTCGGGAAGGATTTGAGTTCGAATCCTTCTCAGTAAAATTCAATTCTACGATATTCAAATACTAGATCCTCTCTGTTAAAATTGATCTACATTATTTAAACTAATTAAAAGTTAAAAATCACATATTTTTTAGTTTTTTATTCATGCATCAAGTAGGCACAAAATGAATGAACGAAACGAAGCAGCATATTACTTAGATCTATGACTTTAGACATATAAATTCTTGATCTAATAATTTGATCATGATCTAAACATTTGAAAACCCTTACACATCAATTTTGTTAGGTTTCAAATATTCTACACTATACCAACTCACTATTTAGCCGTTCATTTTGCGCCTACTTGATGAATAAGCAAAAAGTATTCAAAACACTTGAATTTTCTTTTTAAGCACTCTTAACAATATAGATCAACTCCAATAGAATAGATCTTGATTTGAATACTTATCATTAAATTTGAATGGGAAAGATCATTCCATATCATTCCCAAAGGATCAAAGTTTCTCTCTCTATATATATACACACACTTGGCTACTTTTCGAAGGATTTGAGCATGACTCAATCTCACTCAAATTTAATATTGCCAGATTCAAATACAAGATCCACTCAGTTGAAGTTGATATCTACATTATTTAAAATAATTAAAAACCAAAAACCAATATATTTTTAATTTTCTTATTCATGCATCAAGTAGGCATAAAATAGATGATTAAAATTAGCAAATTTCTTAGATTTATGATTTTAGATATAGAAATTCTTAATCCTACTATTTGAACATGATCTAAACATTAAAAAATCATCACATACTAATTTTTGTT
The DNA here is from genome assembly GCA_038442645.1 of Agave tequilana. Taxonomy (NCBI): domain Eukaryota; kingdom Viridiplantae; phylum Streptophyta; class Magnoliopsida; order Asparagales; family Asparagaceae; genus Agave; species Agave tequilana. The sequence goes on along the minus strand of JAVJIF010020772.1, from coordinate 86,033 downwards.
AGGTTTAAAACATTCTACACTGTTTAACTAACTAATTCACTATTTCAGTTGTTCATTTTGCACTTACTTGATGAATAGACAAAAAGTATTCAGAATATTTGATTTTTTATTTTAGAGCACTATTAATAATGTAAATCAACTTCAACAGAGTGTATCTTCAATTTGAATGGCCTAATATTAAATTTTAATGTGAATAATTCATCTACATATCCTTCCGAAATGACCCAAGTCTCTCTCTCTCTCTCTCTCTCTCTCTCTCTCTCTCTGTGTGTGTGTGTGTATTTCCCTGTCTCTCTTACTACACACACACACAGAGAGTGACTTGTGTTATTCCGGAAGGATTCGATGCCGAATCCTTTCTACTTAAATACAACTTTACGATATCTGAATGTAAGATCCATTCCATTAAACTTGATCTACATTATTTCAAGCAATTAAAAGTTAAAAATTATGTATTTTGAATACTTTTTGCCTACATCAAGTAGGAGCAAGACGACTAAAAAACAACATATTGCTTAGATTTACATCTTTTGATATACAGATTCTCTATCCAACCATTTCATCATGATCTAAATATTAAAAGCCCTCACTCACCAATTTTTTTAGATTTCAAACACTCTACACCATTAAACTAACCAACTCACAATTTTGGCCGCCTATTAAATTAAACCGGAATATTCTCTTTTATATTCTAAAAGCGGGAAACTTTTTCTGATCTAGAAGATTTGGATAATAAATTTCTAAGTTGTTTGCAACTGGAACGCAAAAAAGGAAAAAAAAAAGAAAAAAAAAAAAGAAATTGGAATCAGCTGATTCCAATTGTTAGGTCCCACATTACCACATCAGACAGTTTTCATATTTGGTAATGATTTAATTCTACATTTTCGTAATGATATCTCTCAATTCCAATTTTTTTCTGCCAGCCAAATAAGAAAACTAAAGAATTAGATCTAAGTTGGAAACCAACTTCCTTTTAATTTCTATTTCCCAGACAAGGTTTCCGAATTGGAATGAGAATTCCAAAGAAATCTTCATTTGAATAGAGTCATGAAAACCAAATTCTTTCTCTATTCACTCTAGCCAAGCAAGCTCAAAAGTGAAAATGTATACAGAAGTCACCAATTCCTCACGGGTTGTAGTTAAAGTAGGTTTTAATTTTGGGGAACTGATATGACTTGTTATTACTCTTACGGAAAACTTCACTCATAATTTCCAAGTTGGTTAGGTTTCTGTAGTTCCATAGAGTCGAGAGACTTGGTCCTCTCTACCCATGCGCGCCAGTGGCAGGCAGCCAAAAAAAAACAATGGAAAAGTAGAAATCACCATCGTGATCGCTACGTATGGGTAACTTCATTTTGTGAACTCCAGTTATCTATACTATACGAAGATGAAAATTCGAAAATTCGAAGTCTAGCGTACATTTCCTTTCAACGACTGAAATACCATTGACTTGATACTTCTATATAAAGCCAGAACAAGTGAAGCCCCTCACTCGCACCATCATCCTCTCCGCAAACAATCACAAAATTACATGGCTAGCGACGGAGAGAAGAGAACTGCGGCAATGGAGCCAGTGGTCCTCTACCCATCCCCTGGCATGGGCCACCTAATCTCAATGATCGAGCTCGGCAAGCTCCTCGTCTGCCACGGCCTCCCCGTCACCATCCTCATCGTCGATCCGCCCTATAACACAGGCTCCACCGCCCCATTCATCGCCCGCGTCTCCTCCGCAAACCCCTCCATCACCTTCCACCGCCTCCCGGCCGTCTCCCTCCCTCCCACCATCTCCTCCACCAACCACGAGGCCCTCGCCTTTGAGCTCCTCCGCCTCTCCAACCCTTACCTCCATGACTTCCTACTCTCTTCTCCTGCTCGTGCCCTCGTCGTTGACTTCTTCTGCGCCTGCGTGCTCGATCTCGCAGCCGAAGCGTCCCTCCCTTGTTACTGCTTCTACACCTCCGGTGCTGGTGCATTGGCCTGCTTCCTCAATTCCCCACCTTGGACTCTCGCATCTCAGCTTCGTTCAAGGACCTCGGCACGACGCTGATCGACATTCCGGGAGTCCCGCCGATTCCTGCAGACCACATGCCCCTGCCCATGCTCGACAATTCCGATGATGCGTACAAAGGCTTCCTCGAACTCGCTTGCAGCTTGTTCAAGTACGACGGCATCATGGTGAACACCTTCAGCTCGCTGGAATCGACAGCGGTGAAGGCAATAACTGATGGTCTCTGCGCTGCCGATGGCAGTGCTACGCCTCCTATATACTGCGTTGGGCCGCTGATCACATCGGAGGGCCGAGCACAGAGCGGCCGTTTGGACTGCCTTTCGTGGCTCGACTCTCAGCCGGAGGGCAGCGTCGTGTTTCTTTGCTCGGCAGCCTCGGCCTGTTCTCCGCTGACCAGCTGAAGGAGATCGCAATCGGTGTAGAGCAAAGCGGACACAGATTCCTGTGGGTTGTGCGCAGCCCGCCGACTGAAGACCCGGCAAAGAGGTTCGAGGCCCCACCGGAGCCGGATCTCGACGCACTGCTGCCAGAGGGGTTTCTTCAAAGAACAAGCGACCAGGGCCTCGTCGTGAAGTCGTGGGCGCCGCAGGTGGAGGTGCTGAGGCACAAGGCCGTGGGAGGGTTCGTGACGCACTGCGGTTGGAACTCGGTGCTGGAGGCGATATGCAGCGGGGGTGGCAATGATCGCGTGGCCACTGTACGCGGAGCAGAGGTGGAACAAGGTGTTCTTGGTGGAGGAGATGAAGCTGGCCGTGGGAGATGAGGGATTTGAGAGTGGATTGGTGTGGGCAGAGGAGGTGAAGACTCGTATCAAATGGCTGATGGAATCTGAAGAGGGGAAGGAGCTCAAGCAGCGGACGGTGGCGGCGAAGGAGGCGGCGACGGTGGCTGTGAAGGAGGGTGGGTCGTCTTATGAAGCACTGGAACAGCTTGTGAAAGCTTGGGAAAAGAATGCAGAGGAATAGGGAAGGAACGATCATGGGAAAGCTACGCTACCTGCCTGTTAAAGTAACGTACACTAATTTAAATGTTTAATAAATAAAGTTGTCGCATATCTTAATTACGCAAAATAATAATATGTGGGGGTACGCTTACTATATTTGGCGATTACATGTGCACTTAATAAATTTTAATGTTCTAAACTTCTAACCCCTATCTCTTCTTGTCCAATGTATTACATGAGGACACCCCTAACAAAATTTTAGAGATGTTACAGATGCATTTATCAATTATCTGATCTCGAGTCAGGTTCCTAGCCAGACCCGATCCGGATTCGTGACATGCATACCAACTTATAAATCGTATATACTAGATTTGAAAGTTCGATCCTTGGCGGGTTCGAGATATCTTGTGTGAGGACCTAACCTAGACCCGAACCTAGATGGATCCAAATCCTCTTGTTTGTGCTAAAGTTAGAAGACGGTTCAAGGCGATAATCTTAACTGCATTATTTTATAGTTGATTGTGATTTTTTGAGAAATTAGTTATTAGTATAATTCATATTGGGGTATAGTGTTAGTTAAAGAAAGTTTGAATCATAACCTTTCATCAGAGTAATGGACGATTAAGATTGTCAACTTGGGCCATCTGATTTTAATACAGATGAAGGAATCCAAATTCAACCTGGATTTGACTGTTAGCATGTAAAATTGATATTTTTGTATATTTATAAATAGAACCGGACATGTCAAAACTTATATCCAATTCTTTAGCTTTGCATTATAAGAGTGATGATTGCTGACTAGAGAACAGAGATTGTGGCTCTAATTTATTTGTCTTTTTCTTGGTGCTTCTCGTTTAAAGCCTCGTGCATGCATGTGGACGTCAAACATGACGCATGGTTGCTTTTCCTCTGTGAAGAAAAACCATGAACAATGCACTTGTATTTGAAACAGAAATCGGCTCTTCGATATAATCGAGCCCAACTGTCTGTCATCAAATAATAAAGAAAAGCTGCAATTTGCATTAAAATTAAAATTATTATTGTTAATTGCTACATTTTTATACATCTACTTCAAGGATGCAACTGTCATCCGCTGCCACTTATTTGGAAAAAATGATAATTCCAACAAGGTTATCCTAGTTGCATATTTGTCCGTTCTGATCTCTTCTAATGGTGCTTTTCATTGTAACAAAAAAAAAAATTATGTATTTTTTAAACAATAATATTGCAGTGGGCTCTTTGATGTAATATCGTGTACTAGAAAGAATAAACAAAATGCAGTTGCAAAAATTAAATCTAAAAGTTATACTTTCTCTTTTTAAATTCTCTTTCATTATTGGGACAACCAGTGGACATAACATGTGCTTGCAAAGTATAGAAATAGTGGTGCCTTCTAGCACATCAAAATAGATATAGAGTAATTTAGTTCAATATCAATACACTGGAGTAAATTTTTTTTATCTGAATCTTCTCGTCTACTCAAAAAATAAAATGTCACCTTACTTTATTTTTAAAAAAAACACATAGAGGGCACACGTCGAATAAATGGCCTACTATAAATAACTGTTGGTAAATATACAAAACCTTGGATGAGAATTTACGAGTTAGGTAGAATCCCATGAAGAAACATTTATAATTGATCCATAAGAAGTAAATGCTCAAATGAGCGAAAAGTTATTTTTAATGACATGTCGGCGAAAGTCGTAAATTGAATAAGCCAAGCCCATTGTAACACAAAGAAGCTAATGAGCAGTGAAGTTTATTTATTTCCAAACTACAGAGGAAACTTAGACTAAACGTGATAGTATTGGGCCACTATCCTATCACATGCCGTATGAGTCATTTTAACAAAAGTCGTGAGTAAACTTCCAATTAGCAGAGTGGTCAGCTCTTTGATGTAATATCACCTACTACAAAATGGATGGATTCAGTTCATGCGTGTGAGCCACACACACATATAATAAGAGTGTCAATTCTACGTCGATACGTAGATTGGACCTCTTATAATCTCTTATAATATATATGTGTAAGAAGATCAATACAAGTGTCAATGCGTGATTGAGCATCATTGTATATGTGTGTGGCTCACACACATGATAAGATGTCAGGTTTCAGGATTATAGAGGTTTAAAGTTTTTGAATCCCCTCTTACATCCTATCCTCATGTTAACGTGGAATTAGCTCTTTATAATATGTGTTTTGACTCACACACATGAACTAAAATTCAAATTTTCTGAGAAGTTACATAGTCAATAAATGTGTCTTGAACTAGTCTAACATTCTCGCAACTGCACCAAATTAAATTCCAATCATTTAATGTAGAGAAAAGATAATTATTTCTATTGCACAAGTGCATCGCAGTTGTTCAAGACCTAGTATTTGTGGTTAGAAGTCGGCCTAAGTCGGGAAATAAATAATTAGGAAGCCCATTTTTGTCCATTTAATACCCAAACTCCACAAGAAAATGTGACAGCCGAAATAGTATTGGGCCACTCCCCGAGTCAACCCCAATGCCACTCGACCCAGGGCAATGTGGACGTCTGAACCACTCCCACAATAAAACAAAGCTAGAAAGAGGAGAACTGCCGCCCCACCACCCACTACAAAAAGCAGCCCCTCCCCAGTCCACAAACCATCAAATTTCCATCTGATCAAAATTCTTTGTACCCGCTAACAAAGACAACAAGTCTCTGAATTGTCAAGGCTCGACAATGTCCTCCTCAGAGAAGAACCACATCCTCCCTATCTCCACAAGCCCAACTTCTCAACCCCCCAGCAAACAGAAATCCGTCGATTGGCCGACGAATGAGAAGCCCGATAGCCGGCGGCGCCGCCTCGTTTGCCTTAGCTGCTGCGCCGGGATTCTCGCGGTCATCGCCATCACCGTCCTCGTTCTCTCCTTCACCGTGTACAAGGTCAGGGAGCCTACCATGAGGCTGAACTCCGTCAACTTCGGCGACCTCGACCTCTCCAAAAACATGACAGTTATCGCTGATGTATCCGTCAAGAACCCTAATGTACTTCCTTTCAAGTTCAATTCCAGCAAGACATCACTGTTGTATCGGAGCAGGGAAGTTGGCTTGGCTTACGGACCACCAGGGAACGTAGGGGCGCGTGGCACGCTGCGGACAAACGTGACAGTGGACGTGATCACGGACCGATTGCTCAATGATTCCAACTTCTTGGGAGACGTGGGGAACGGCTCGCTGGGGATACAGACTTCTACCATGGTTGGGGGAAAGGTGACGATTTTGGGCATATTCAAGCGCCATGTCGACGTTATGATGAACTGCACCGTGAGTGTGTCCATCGCGAGCCAGGCAATTCTTGAACAGCACTGCACGCAGCGCATGTGGCTATGAACGTAGAAAGTAAAATTTCAAGGTAGGAGACGTAGAAAGTAGCTAGAATTGGTCTCTTGGGAATTGTTCGGTATGAGTTCGAAAAGGCGGTTGTACTTGTTATATGAGAATTAAGTTAGCTGGCGATGAATGAACATGAACTGTACCTAAAATGTTTTACAATCAAAATATAACAGTCTTTAATTTGTTGGACAATTAGCATTATTAAGAGATCTATCGTTCATTTCATTAATGTTTTTTGGTCATGTAAGTGAATTTTGTGCTGACAAAGAAATGATTTTTGTGACATCCTAGGAGTTAGTTACCCATTTTTTGATGATTATATCTCATGAATGATAAAGAGCAAACCAAACCTATCAATGTTCACCCCTGGGCTGCAGCAAACTTGAAGAAAACCTGCATTTGCATTAACTTAAGATTCAACCCCATTTGAATAGCATCGAGCGCTAAGTCAATGGTACAATATACAATTCTGAAGTACAATTACTGTTAGCTCTTATTTTTGTTTCTTGAGGTGCTTCAAGCAATGGCATTTTATTGGACAAAAAGGACAATGGTGATTCATGGTGATAATTATATACACTGTTCTTGAGTCATTCAACATTTTCAATTTAATCTTAGGTTATCGTTAGTATATTTCCAAAAAAAAAAGTTCTTATAGTTATCATTGTTGAATATTTTGTTTCTTCTGGCCTGCACCGGTGATGCAAGAATCACGCTAACCACAGTCATTCCCCGAGTAGCCCTTTTGATGTGATATCTAGTTCGTAGAGTAAACAAAATAAAATGCAAAAATTTGAATTAAATCTGATGAAATATGATAAAAATATAAAACTTTGTCCTCTTCATGTATTTTTTTGCTTAGAAGCAGCAAGAAGCCTTTTGAACTGCGAATTACAGCACAAGTCTTGTAATACCAAAGGGTTTTCCGTTTCAATTTCTGAAACTTCAAATCTAATCTTGTAGTCCCTCGTAAATATCGTAGTACTCACTTCACTACTTTCTAATATTGCTTTCCTGAATTTAACCTAAACTGACTTATTATACTAACTGCATAGGCTAATTAAGTCCTGATGCAGACCATAATTAACATACATGAGTGATCTCACTACAATAGCATATGGTATTCGAAACATCTCTTCCTCTCTTTTAGTGATTGTAGACAATGTTTGGAGGATAATTTGAAGTGATATGTCAAAAGAGTAGTCACTAGTCTTGCTTCTGCCATGTTGAACCGCTCCAACACCTTTTGTTCACATAGTTCTCTTGAGATAGCCAAAGTCTTCCTGAACCTCTTTCCGACTGTTCTCTATACCTAAGATTTTATGGTTTCTTCCAAATCTTTCATGTCAAATTCCCTCTTTAGTTGAGCTTTAATGTTTTGGATGTGCCTTATTTTTTTATAGCAATCAATATATCATTCACATGAAACATCAAATATGTCAGATTATCATAATTCTACTTGAAATAAACATAACTGTCATACTAATATCGGGTGTAATTGGCCTTGATTATGAAGTAGTCAAACTGTTTGTATCACTGACTGGGAGACTGTGTAAGTCCATAGAAGGATTTCTTAAGAAGACACGCATTATTTTCTAATCCTTCCTGAATGTACACTTCAGGTTACATCATGTATATCCTCTCTTCTAGCTTCCCGTACAGAAACACTGTTTTGACACCCAACTGCTCCAACTATAGATCAAACTGAGTTACTATCGTCAATAATATCTGAATAGATGCATGCTTGACTACAAGAGAGAAGATCTCATTGTAGTTATTACCATCCTTCTGAGCATATCTCTTAGTAACTAACCTTACCTTGTACTGCTCATTGTCTTTTTTGCGAAAGACCCATCTGCAATTTATTGCTTTGGAGTTCTTTGAAAGATCCACCAACTCTCATATATGATTTCTATCCGAAGACTCCATCTCATGTTCTATGGTTGTAATCCACTTGTCACTGTCATCTGCCTCGATCACCTCCCTATAACTATTAGGATTTCTTATTTCTGTTACTAATGCGAATGATACATGATCATCGTCTCAACTATATCTTATTGGTGGCACCGAAACTCTGTCTGACCGCCTCAATAGTGTAGGTTACTACTGAGTAGCCTCATAATTGTCTCCACCTGATTCTGAGAAGTCCTCATCTGAACCATCAAGCTTTTTAGGGTCATCTGAAAACTCAATATCCTTTGCCTAAGAAACTGCTGAACTGTCTGAAGTTCCATCTTGCGCCTTATCTTTCGTCTCTGACTTTTCTTGTAATATTGATTCATCATCAATGACCACATCTCTATTGGTAAAGGTACTTCTTATTTCAGGATCCCAGAGTATGAAATTCTTCACTCCTTTGGTGAGCCTAGTAAAAATGCATCTCTTAGACTTGGACTCCAGTTTGTCCTTCTTTGACTATCACCAAACTGTATGTCGGACAACTGAAAATCCGCAAGGTTGAATAATCTATTGACTTTTCTTACCATATCTCTTCTGGGATCTGAAGATTAATGGCTGTAGATGGTGACTTGATTACTAGAACACATGCATGATATACCGGCTTGGCCCAAAATCTTTTGACATTGCTTGTAAACTTATATTACGGGCATGCTCTGTAAGTATCCGATTCAAGCGCTCTGCTATTCTATTTTGTCCTGGTCACCCTTGGAATACTTAGTTAGTGTATGATACCTTCATCTGCCAAGTAAGATTTGAACTCTGCGGAGGTATACTCGCCTCCATTGTCGGACCTCAAGAACTTCACTTCATCCTTTTTGTCTCTCCACTATGGTTTTTCACTCCTTGAACTTTTAAAATATCTCTGATTTTTACTCCAAGAAATACACCCAAACTTTTCTGGAGAAATCATCTATGATCGTGAATAGTACTTTGCACCCCCAATGTATACTATTGGTGAAGGTCCCCACACATCTGTGTGTATAAGATCTAACAAACCCTTTATCTTATATTGTGATATAGAGAAAGCTACTCTACGCTGTCTACTAAAAATGCAAAATTACATTGATCGAGTTCGTAATATTTGATACCTGATAGATCTCTTTTGTTCTGTAGGACTTGAAGACCTCGCTCGCTCATATGTCCAAGACGCATATGCCAAAGTCTTATAGTGTCCTCCTTTTCTGTTGCTGCTGAAGGGTGACCAACAATAACGCTCCCAATCATCTTATACAAGTTCACCACTCGTTCTCCTTTGAGAATTGTCATGGAGTCCTTGGTGGTTTTAACACCTCCATTGCACCTGAGAACTGGCACCTTGAGCTTTGAGAGCTCCCAACAAGAAAAAATTCTTCCTTAGATTTGGAACGCGTCGTACATTTGTGATGGTTCGCACCTGACCATCAAATATCTTCATGCGAATACTGCTAATGCTAACTGTCCTGCATATGGCTCCCCCTCAAGACTAAGACTCCATCGAAAGGCTTGTATGCGCTGAATCACTCTCTTTTTAGGCACATGTGGTATGTGCATCCCGAGTCAAGTAGCCAAGCATCTGAGTACTTTTTCTTTCCTGATTGAGCTGTCAGGATATCACATGGATTCTCATCTGCTTCCTCCACAAGATTTTTCACTAGTACTAATCCCATCAGTATCCTTATCATCTTTTTTTCAGCATCTCTTGTACTTGAATCAATTTTTCTTGATGTCCCATTGGTTTCCTATAGTAGTAGCAGATATCTGCTAGAAGCGCTTGTAGACTTTTTGGGTCCTCTACTCTGATCTCCCCCTCTGGCATTTGACAGCCAATTTTGAAGCCTCCTCAGTGGAATCTGTTTTTTTCAATCAACTCGTTGTTTTGAAGCGTCTGTTGAACATCTTCCAACTCTAGGGATTTCTTTCCATACATGATGGTGATCGCCAAGTGGTCATAACTCGATGGGAAGAGAAGAGAATAACAGAAGAGATTTGTCTTTTTTCTATCTTTATCTCCAGAGCCAATAAATCACTCAAGATCTTATCAAAATTATTGAGATGTTGTAGAATAGGCATACATTCTTTCGTCTGAAGACTATATACTACTTATTTATGAAGAGTTTATTTGACAAACTCTTCGTCATCTAATTACTTTCCAGCTTACACTAAAAAAAAAAAAAAAAAAGATTATAATATATTGGCATGTAGACTAGTATACAACACTTTGATCCCCACCATCTTCCTTGTTGCTTCCATGTCCTACAGCTGCTGACGAAATGCATCTCTTGGCCATCACTTAACGGGTTCTTCGGGGGACTGGAGAGAGTCGGGGTGCCATCACTGTGGCCATATCGGCCACTGGAAGAAGACCTGCCCTTATGGCCTTCTCTGCTTCGCCTGCATGCAAGCAGGACACAAGGCCATCAATTGCCCTTATAGAGAGAAGGACTGAGGAAGAGAAGGCTTTAAGATTAAATCTCAGAGCTCAGGGGGCTCTGTTGGAGGAGTGGATCAGACAGTGGTCGTCTTTGGCGAGACAGAAGATGTACTAGTGCGGGTTGGCCTCTCCAAACATCAGCTCGCTGGGCTGCTCATCGAGAAGCGAATTAGGTTGTGTTGTTGTTGGAATTGGCTGTGGAAGAGGAAGGAGGGAGTAGCGGTGAATGTCGTTCTTTTGCTGATGTGGTGAGAAAGCATTCCAGGCTTTCATCGATCAATTCTGCCGGCCAATCAAAGGACGCCGATGAGGAGGACTCCAAAGAAGTCGAGGCTACTGGAGGCCATATAAAGAAGGTGGCCAAGGTGGTGGGACTGTTGGGGTATGGGTCACTGGGGGCCGTCGCCAGCGCCGCCTTAGGTGAAGTGAGGCGCTGACAACAGAGGATGAACCGATAGCAGTCGAGAGAAGTACAATCGCCGTCATCACCGTCTCGCTTCAACGCGGGGGTTGTTAGCTCCGTTCATAAATCGGCAAGATACATGGTGGCAGTGCTGGAGCGAAGGATGGAAGGAAAGGATCGAGAATGTCAGAACGACTGGAGCGCCACCGTCGATGATGAAGCCTCCTCTGATGATCGCCGCGAGTTCATAGGTGGAGCGTGTTGGCAAGGACAATGCCTCACGTGAATGGCGTTGTAGAAAGGTTGTCGGTGCGGCGCACAAGATGTTTGAATTTAAATTCGAAAACGACCAAATCTCGAGGAATTTCTGAACATTGCAGAATTCTCTGAAGATGTGGGCGAAGAACACGACGGGCTGCTGGGTAGTGGAGGGGACATCGACCCGAACCCGAGCCATTTATTGAGTGGTGGACTGAAGGGGACTGTTGAGCGGGCTGGGCCTGACGACCTTATAGACCTAAGTGAGGAGGCTTCTTATAGTGGGCTTGTTCATGGATGTGGGCTGGGTAATGATCAACAACAAGATTTACATGCTGATATAAATGGGTCAAATTACCCAGAGGCAAGAAGGCATAAGAAGCAGTCTAGGATTGAAGCAGAACTCAAGGAGGACTTCGACTTGCAGGGCCTTTTTCAGGAGGACCAAGAACAGAATAGCCTCAACGCATCTCATGTTATGTTGGGCTAGAACATTGCAGCCTATTAAGAGAAAGGTCCCTGGTATACTGGATTTGACTGGGGAGATAAATCTTCATCAAAACAGGCTTTACTAGACTACATCCCGAATTTTGCGTTACATAATCTCGCTGCCTCTGTGGGTATCTCTTTGAGAAATATAGAAGAGGAACGGGATCGTAATATCAGTAATTTGCGTAGGAGAGCGTTAGAAAGAGCGGTCACTTTCTGTAAAACAAGAATGGTACCCAAATCCAGCTCGTTCAAGAGAAATAAGAAGAATTTGAGGAAATGCCAGGCAGTGTTGCAAAAACTGGGAGCTATTTTCTGCAGTGAAGAGCGAGATTGGAGTAGGAAAGCTTATGTTTCTATGTTTTCCAGGACTTATTGGGTTTCTGGTGACTTTTTGGTCATTGAGAGGAGTGTGTTGATGTTACATGAAGGAGGGTACATAGTTGTAGTGTAGTCTGATTATTTGCTCTTTGATGAAATGGGATGGATTTCAACCTTTTACTAAAAAAAACAGTAAATGTACTTTAGAATTGTATATTGTACCATTGACTTAGCACTTGATACAATTCAAATGGGGTTGAATCCTAAGTAAATGCAAATGCAGGTTTTCTTCAAGTTTGCTGCAGCCCAGGGGTGAACATTGATAGGTTGGTTTGCTCTTTATCATTCATGAGATATAATCATCAAAAAATGGGTAACTAACTCCTAGAATCTCACAAAAATCATTTCTTTATAAACACAAAATTCACTGCATGACCAGAAAGCATTAATGAAATAAATGATAGCTCTTTTAATAATGCTAATTGTACAACAAATTAAAGATTGTTATATTTTGATTGTAAAGCATTTTAAGTACAGTTCATGCTCATTCATCCCCAGCTAACTTAATTTCTCATATTATAAGTAACTACCGCCTTTTCTAACTCATACGGAACGTTCCCAAGAGACCAATTTCAGTTACTTTTTATTGGAATATCAAATAAAAATTTCTTTTATGACATTAATTTTGAAAGTAGAAGAGACACCATAAGGTGAAGAAATGAAAAATCATCATCATCAATTAGGAGAAATGAAGAGTCATCATCAATTGAAAGAAATGAAGAGTCATCATTATCAATTAGAAAGAATGAAGAGTCATTATCAATTTGAAAAAAAATGAAAAGTCAACATGAATTAAAAAAGTTAAAAAGTCATATATGCATTATTGTCATTTATTTATAATATTAAAGTAGATAGCTGATATTCTTGTAAGTTTTTTCTTTGAAGCCTATAAAAGACTAGTGTACCTCTTTGTTTTTTCAAGAAAGAAGAAAGAAAGAAAAGTTGAATAAGATCCATTCTCCACTTAGAATTTTAGATTATAGTATATTAATCCGTAGACTAGTATACAACAATTTGTAGCAGAGCCAATTCAATTTTTTTTCCATTTTCTCTTCTCCTCATGACCTCCACCAATAATCTCATCAATCCACAAGTACCCAAGTTATTGAAAGATAACTATGAGAGTTGGTCAAATCAGATGAAATCTCTATTTGGTCCTCAAGAGTTATGGGAGATAATCTTTGACGGGTTTAAGGAACCCACACCGGAGGTACAAGCCACCTACACCGCCGAAGAGAAGAACGCTCTTAGAGAGCAAAGAAAAAGGATAACAAGACTCGTTTTCTACTCTATCAAGGGTTGGACGAGTCTACTTTTGAGAGAGTTGCCGAAGCAACAACGAGCAAGGAAGCATGAAAAATCCTTGCTACCATCTACAAAGAAGTCGAGCGGGTGAAGCGAATTCGCTTCCAAACTTTGAGGGGCAATCTTGAAGTCGCTAAAATGAAAGATGAAGAAAAAATTTCCGATTATTATTCACGATTACTTCTAATTGTGAATAAAAGGAGAAGAAATGGAGGAAAGATGGAGGACATTCGAGTGATGGAGAAATTGCTCCGATCCCTCACATCAAACTTCAAGCACGTGGCGGCGGCAATTGAGGAGTCTAAGAATTTGGAGGAGATCTCAATAGAGGAGCTTTTGAGATCTCCCCAAGTTCATGCACAACGCATGTAAAAGAAGACTGGTTTCATAGTTTTGGAACAAGCATTAGAGTCAAAGCTGACTCTAAATAATCGAGACTCAGATAGTAGAGGTCGTGGTCGTGGTAGAGGTAGGGGGCGTGGTCCCCAACAACGAATCACTCAAAATCAAGTGGAGTTCCAAAGCTTCAGAGGTCAAGAATGAAGCAATCGGGGAAGATTTGTATCTGAATGTAAAAACAATAAGAATGTCCAATGCTACAACTGTCAAATATTTGAACACTATGCCCCGAATTACTAGCACAGAACTGAAGATCTTACCAATCTCGCCGAAGCAACAAATGATGTGGGTAATAACTCTACTCATCTTCTTGCTCATGATGAATCAAGTATTTAGAATGATGTTTGGTACCTAGACTCGTGTGTTAGCAATCATATGTGCGGGAAGAAAGAACTTTTCATGGAACTCGCAGAAAGAGTTCATGGAAGTGTGAGCTTGGGAGATTCTTCAAAACTCCCCGTTGAAGGCAAAGAGAAGATCAAAATCTACTAAAAGGATAGTAAGCCCGAGTATATTTCTGATATTTGCTATATTCCTAACATGAATAGTAATATTCTAAGCATCGGTCAATTATTCGAAAAAGAATATAAAGTATATCTGGAGAACAACCATTTTTGGTTGGAGAATGCAAAAGAAGGTCTTATAACTTGTATTAAGATATAAGGAACCACATGTTTTTCTTTCATCTAAACACGAAAGTTGAGAAGTGTTTTCAAGGATTCGTGAAGAATGAGTCATAGAGGGCATCTTCGCTTCGGCCATCTAAACTTCAGTGGCATGAAGCTACTATCTACAGCCGACATGGTACGAGGTTTACCAACAATCGATCCACCAAGTCATACTTGTAAAGTTTGCATAATTGACAACAAGCACGGCTTACTTGTAAAGTTTAAAATAAAACAAAAGGAATCTAGTCTGGGAATGCAGACGATGTCGCTGCCCAAAAGGATCAAAAGCTCGTTTCTTTATCTAGACGTTGAATCGACCTTGTCCCCCTAATGGTAAAGGATCTCCGGATTCACCAGTACTCAGCCCAGGATGGTGGGCAGAGCCTCTACTCAAACGAAGAAGTTGCCTAGAAAAATGAAAATAAAAAATTCTTTTAACACTGAAGTCATTCTCAGAAGAGTAGTGTTCAAGTTTTCTTTAAGATGAGAAAAGAGAAATGAGTTGTGTCTCTTGCTATTGGAGTGAGGGGTCTATTTATAGGCTTAAAACTCAAGTTGTTGTAACAACTCCAATAAAAAATCCAAGCAGTTGAGATATTTTCTCAACTGATTTAAATCTTGAGATTTGGTCAAAGTTGATTTGGTAAAACCAGATTTGAAATGAAAGCTTTTCTCTTTATTTTAATTCAAAAAATCCAACAGTAATACCATACAGAAAACCTCCATAGTGACAATTTTGCATAATGTGTATATGCATGATCCGATGATCTAACAAATTGTCGTCTCAGTCTCTCACACCCATGCTTGCTCCGTTAATGTGGTCAGTAGCAATCCTTTATCATGTGCACATTGTTTTGCTTCTTACTTACATTTCATAAAATCCTTTGTATACTTCTTTAGGGATTTTATTTTTATTTATTTTTCATGGTTTTTCTTTTCTATCTTCACTTTCTTTTTCTTACTTTTTTTAGTTTTATTCTTCTTTTTTTTTCCCTCACTTCGTTTTATTCTACAGTGCAGATCAAGCGAAAAACTCGATACATTCAATTTCGTACAAATATCGCTAAGCGTTTGACTTGAATCTCTCGTATGAAATTTGGGGTATATCTTCTTCTTAATTTCTAGGTATTATTTTCATTATTTTTTCCTTCACTCTCTTGTTTTGAATCGCTCGTGTTATTTTCATTGTAAGCAATGTACCCATAAATGTTTTTACATGCTTACTCTTCTTTAAATCTTAACTTGTAGCAGTAAAAAGCACCCTGGAATCATGTAATTTTGAAATACCAAATAACGAAAAGAATACCCTATGTGGAACAAATTATCAAATCAATTGCAACGTGGCTCTTATTTCCAAAAATTACTCATTTGACTCAAAATGCCTTATAGGAAGAGAAAACACGGTACTCAAGGGGAAAATGACGAGAATCAAAATTATCAAATGCTCCTCGTGATTCAAATCATAAAATAAAATGATATGAATTACCATATGCCATCTGTTTTGTACGAGCTTATTGTATTTGATGGCATGGATTTAGGATCTGAAAGGAGACGCTGAGGCATCCAGTATCCCCCACACACAAAAAGAAAAAAAAAAGTTGTCGCTGATTATCACTCGATGTCATATCATGAATCATGCAGGTATCACTATAGTATAGTGATAAAATCTCTTTATAGTGAACAAGATGTCTAGATTTTAAATCTCATTTGCACTAGACTGCGGCTTATGTTTCGAGAAAAAAAAAATAAGACCCTAAAACTAGAGAAAATGCTCAACAGCAAGATGAATAAAATAACGTTATAAAATATGAGCTGAGTCAAATAAGAGTTGAGATTATGATCATTGACAAGAAAGAAGTGAAAAATCTCTAAGATCCGACTTAATCAAGATAGCTATCAAGTAAGACATGTTAGATTAAAACTTAAATAAACTTCATGATAATTAAATCATCTATCATGGATCTAGAATCAATATACATCTCAAGAAGAAATATACAAATGCATATACATACCTGAAGCCATATGAAGGATTGATGAAAATCTCAGTCCCTTTCTTGATCCTTGCAAACCCTAATCTGTAGAACTCCTTCTTCTCTCTGTCTCCTTCTCTTTTCACAAACCCCAAAAAACTGAATAATTGATGGCACCACAAAAAGGAGAAGAGTTTGTTTTCCTATATGGAGGAGAGATGAGGGTCTACAATTGCAAGTAACTATATGTGATAAAACCACCCATCATGGTCCTTTCTATCCCATATAATTATTATTAACCTTATACAATGTAACCTTTATATTTGGGCATACACAATATCAGTTAGGCTATAATTATGGAATCCAATTAAAAACCCAAAGGTTAGTGGGCCACTTAATGTGAGATTAACATTCTCCCACTTGGACCACTAGCCGATTATAGTACAACCTTAGAAAACAAATAAAAAGAAAAACTCATTTTTAAAAAACATTTTGACTCCATTGGATTCCATACTGAAAAACTTTGACACATGATCACGAATTTAAAAAACAATAACTGATAAGCCCAAAAAAATGATATACTGTAATACTGCAATTAGCTTGGACCACCAATGTGAGTCATAGCGGTTATACAACATCTATGTCATACTCCCTTCTACGTACCACAGCATTGATAACCCTCACTAATAGAGTTTATAACCAAAACGACCCCTGTAATTTGTCTTGTCAAGACTTTTCCTATTTAACAAACATCCATACATAATATGTGCACACATAGTTGGATAACAGGAAATACAGAAACAAACTTTTATTGCGCAATAATGTCAATTACATAAGCACCAAAACATACATTATAGATTACTCAAAAGACCCATTCTAATAACATGTTCTTTCAATGTCTTTGGAGGTAATCCCTTGGTCAATGGATCAGCAACCATTAGAGTGGTACTTATATTCTCAATTGACACCCGTTGTTTCTGAACTCTTTCTCTAACGACTAAGTACTTAAGTTCCATGTGTCTGGAACCACTAGAGTACTTTCCATTCTTAGAGAAGAAAACGGCTGCTGTATTATCACAAAATATCTTCAGCGGCCTGGTAATAGAATCAACTACACCAAGTGCTGAGATGAAATTACGTAACCATAATGCATGATTCGTGACCTCGAAACATGCTATGAACTCAGCCTCCATCGTGGATGAAGCAGTGATAGACTGCTTTACACTCTTCCACGAGATTGCCCCACCTGCTAGCATGAATATAAAGCCTGAGGTAGACTTTCTGCTATCTGGGCAACCAGCAAAATCTGAGTCCGAATAGCCGATCACTTCCAACTGATCTGATCTCCTATATGTGAGCATATGATCCTTCGTCCCTTAAAGATACCGCATCACTTTCTTTGCCAATTTCCAATGCTCCAACCCTGGATTACTCTGGTATCTTCCTAACATTCTAACAGTAAAACTGATATCTGGCCTGGTACAAGTATGTGCATACATCAAGCTCCCAACTGCTGACGCATACGAAACTTTCTGCATTTGTTCCTTTTCTAAGTCATTTCTTGGACACTGACTCCCACTTAATTTGTCACCCTTCATGATGGGTGCACAACTGGATGAGCAAAGTTCCATATGAAATCTTTCCAAGACTCGATTGATATAACCTTTCTGAGACAGTCCTAGCAATCCTCGAGATCTATCCCTGAAGATCTCTATGCCAATAACATAAGCTGCCTCACCCATATCAACCATCTTAAAGTTCTTGGTAAGATAGTCTTTGGTTTCATACAGTAAACCAACATCACTACTGGCTAACAAAATATCATCCACATACAGAACCAAAAAGATAAACTTGCTCCCACTGATCTTCAGATATATACACTGATCAACAGTGTTTTCTGTAAATCCGAATGAGGTAATGGTATCATTAAACGTTATATACCATTGCCTGGAAGCTTGTTTCAGTCCGTAGATGTATTTCTTTAATTTGCAAGCCGAGTGTTCTTTTCCTTTCTTTGCGAACCCTTCAGATTGCTTCATGTATATTTCCTCATCCAAATTTCCATTCAGAAAAGCTGTTTTCACATCCATTTGATGTAACTCTAAGTCATAATGAGCTACAAGGGCCATAATGATTCTAAAAGAGTCCTTCTTTGATACTGGAGAGAAGGTTTCTCTATAATCAATGCCTTCTTTCTGAGTGAAACCTTTAGCCACAAGTCTGGCCTTATGTCGTTCGATATTGCCTTTGGCGTCGCGCTTGGTCTTAAAGACCCATTTACACCCGACTTTCTCACAGTTACTAGGCAATTCGACGAGATCCCAGACTTTGTTTTGGTCCATAGATTTCAACTCATCATTCATAGCATCAATCCATTTGCTAGAATCATTACTTTCAATGGCTTGTGAAAATGAAACTGGATCTTTATTAATCCCAATATCGAAATCAGAATCCTGTAGATACACCACATAATCATCTGAAATGGCAGATCTTCTTTCCCTTTGAGATCTCCTCAAAGCTGCCAGTTGTGGTGGTTCTACAACATTTTCAATGGCGATATCCTCATGAAGTGGTGAACCATTATCATTATGTTGTTCTGGTGACTCAGCTTGATGATCAAGCTGAGGGACAACAATTTCTCTTGAAGAAAAGGGTATTGGGATATTTACCCTTATCACTTCAAGATCTACCTTTCTAGGTTCATCACTCCCACTAATTTCACCATTCTCAAGGAATCTGGTATTACCAGTTTCAACAATTCTGGTACTATGGTTAGGACAATAGAATTTGTACCCTTTAGACTTATCTGGATAACCAATGAAATACCCAGATATGGTCCTGGAGTCTAATTTCTTTTCTTATGGATTATATATTCTAGCCTCTGCTGGACAACCCCAAACATGTAAATGTCTTAAACTAGGTTTCCTGCCAGTCCACAACTCGAAAGGAGTTGTTGAGACTGCCTTACTAGGAACCCTGTTCAAGATATACATAGCAGTCTTTAAGGCTTCATTTCACAATGAATCAGGTACATTAGAGAAGCTCATCATGCTCCTAACCATATCCATAAGTGTCCGGTTTCGCCTTTCAGCAACTCCATTCTGCTGAGGCGTACCTGGCATTGTGTATTGAGCACAAATGCCATGCTTTTCTAGAAATTTGGCAAATGGGCCAGGATTCTGTCCTGACTCATCATATCTTCCATAATACTCACCACCTCGGTCTGATCTCATGATTTTAACTTTTCTATCTAATTGTCTCTCGACTTCTGTAATGAACACCTCAAGGATGTCAACAGCTTGAGACTTTTCATGAATTAGATATACATAACCATAACGAGACAGATCGTCTATAAAGGTGATAAAGTATCTCTCTCCTGTAAAACATGGAATGGAGAGTGGTCCGCAAATGTCTGTATGAATAATCTCAAGAAGCTCTTTGCTTCTTGTGGCACCTTTCTTGGTGTGTTTGGTTTGCTTTCCTTTTATGCAATCCACACACACACCAAAATCAGTGAAGTCTAGGTTATCCAAAATCCCATTCTTCACTAATCTTTCAATTCTATCCCTGGAGATATGCCCCAGTCGTCTATGCCACAAGATAGAAGATTTTTCATCAATTAAGCCACGTTTAGAATCAACATTTGAATGCAGGGTTAAAAGAGATTGCACAAACTCATAATTCAAGGAAATTTTATACAAACCATCACATAAAATTCTATGTGCAACTGAAATTGAATTAAACATCAAATTGAGTTTTCCACAACCAAATAAAACTGAATATCCAACAACATCTAATTTGGATAAAGACATTAAATTCCTAGAAATCGAAGGTACATAAAAAGTGTTTACAAGATCCATCTGATGACCCGTCTCTAAGAGTAGTCGATAAGTTCCAACATACTCGACCTCCACTTTGAGACGGTTCCCAATAAAGACAAATCTTTCACTTTCCTTCAGTTTCCTGGTTGTAAGGAATCCCTGCATTAAATTAGTTATGTGAGTTGTGGCTCCAGAGTCAATCCACCAAGTATTAGAAGGAACTTCAGCAAGATTTGATTCATAACATACAAAAGAAAGATTCATACCTTTCTTTTCGAACCAAGCTTTTCTCTTGTTGCAATCCTTCTTCACATGTCCTTTTCTGCCACAAAAGTAGCATTTGACAGTGAAAGTCTTTCCATGACCCTGGCTACTTTCCCCAGGTTCATTCCCTTTCTTTGGTGGAAACCTCTTACCTCTTCCATACTTTCCCTTCTTGTGTATAGCTCCTTGAGTTACTGCTAACACCGAGTGATGTCCTTCTTGCCTCAGTCTCACTTCCTCTTGAATACACATATTAGTCAGCTCATTCAAATTCCACTTATCCTTATGAGTATTATAGTGAATCTTGAATGGTCCGAATTGAGGAGGAAGTGAGTTGAGGATGAACTGTACAAGAAGGATTCATCTACTTTCATTCCCAGTGTTCCTAACTTTGCAGCTTTATCAGTCATATTGAGGATATGTTGTTGGACTCCTCTACTACCATCATATTTCATGATAGTTAACTCAGCCATAAGTGTGCCAGCTAATGACTTATCAGCAGATTTAAACCGGTCTTTTACAGCAGTTAAAAGTTCTGAAGCGTTAGCAGTCTGAGGGAGTGAAGTTTTGATGTTGTTGGCAATGGTCATTTTAATGAACATAAGACTGAGTCTGTTCGACCTTTCCCAGGCTTTAGCATGACTGACCTGATCTGCTGTACTTTCAGCAGTGATTTCCTCAGGTTTCTCAACTAAAAGAGCCATGTCAAGATCCAGTACACCCAGTGTGAATTGGACATGTTCAAACCATTCAGAAAAGTTTGTACCATTCAAGGCTGGAATGCTAGATGCATGAGAGTGAAGGGAAGTGGGAACGTTCACTGAAACAAAATAGGACAATGCTCACATTAAGGCCTCGAATCAATACAAAAACATTAAATTTAATGAAGATGAACTATTGATATCACTTTGATTTCTCCTTTGGGCGAAACCTAAGCATATCCAGTGTTCACTCTACAGGTGAGACCTTTTATCACCTATGTAGGTCTAATATAATTTATGCCACTTAGACAGTAAGTCATGTTACCTTTGGGTATCCAATTCTACACCACTAAGTTGCATAAATCACATTACCCTACCCGGTTCATAATTATTTGAAAGAGACTTTCCTTTGGGCCAGTCCCAATCTCCTAACTAGAACCGCCACCGAGAATATTATTGACTTTAATATCACCTTTGGTGACAAATCTTTTATGTAGTTGTATATTCATAAGGCTTACTAATGTAGGTCACTTTGGCAACTACTAAATCAATAAACCGTATGAATATAAAACTAACCAATAATATTCTCTAACCTTTTATTTGAGTTATTCTATAATACTCCAATATTATCACTTGACCAATTCAATCAATATTAACACAATAACATTAAATGTGTAACATATATTTATGATTGAATTAAACAAACATTAGTCGACTGGTCAAGGTAGTACTAGTCGACTTGTGACAAGTCAAGTCGACTATAAAGGAAATCCCAGTCGACTAGGGTCAAGTCAAGTCGACTATATAATTTAGGTCTAGTCGACTAGGGCAAAGTAAGTCGACTATAAATGAAGGGATAGTCGACTAACAGAGAAACAGAGAACCACACATCTCTCGGGCCAACCTGTTAGTCGACTATAGCAAGGGAATAAGTCGACTATACTTATTATTAGTCGACTACCTAAAAGATCAAGTCGACTCCTGAAGTGAAACAGAGAGTTATTAACATTCTGGAAATAGACCTAGTCGACTAGTATTATGGCCAAGTCGACTAACAGTCGATGAAACAGTTATCGACATGCGGTTTCTGTTTAATCGACTGAAGCCAAATTTTAAGGAAAAATTAGGGTTTCTAATACTAATTTTGATCCCAGATTTGCATAATCAGAGGAATATGAATAGAATTTTATTTTGAAACAATTAGACAAAACCTCTTTTAAAAAATTCTACAGTTAAAAGATCAAAATTTCATTTTGAAACAATTAATCAAAAACCCTAATTTATGAATTTTAGGTCTCAACAGGAATTGTCCATAATTTTAATTCTGAGATGTATTGATTCTAAACGAAGCTCTGATACCAAATGTTAGATTAAAACTTAAATAAACTTCATGATAATTAAATCATCTATCATGGATCTAGAATCAATATACATCTCAAGAAGAAATATACAAATGCATATACATACCTGAAGCCATGTGAAGGATTGATGAAAATCTCAGTCCCTTTCTTGATCCTTGCAAACCCTAATCTGTAGAACTCCTTCTTCTCTCTGTCTCCTTCTCTTTTCACAAACCCCAAAAAACTGAATAATTGATGGCACCACAAAAAGGGGAAGAGTTTGTTTTCCTATATGGAGGAGAGATGAGGGTCTACAATTGCAAGTAACTATATGTGATAAAACCACCCATCATGGCCCTTTCTATCCCATATAATTATTATTAACCTTATACAATGTAACCTTTATATTTGAGCATACACAATATCAGTTAGGCTATAATTATGGAATCCAATTAAAAACCCAAAGGTTAGTGGGCCACTTAATGTGAGATTAACATTATGGAATATCAAAATAACTTTGAAAGTAAAATCAAAAAAATAATTTGATGGCATACTTGAGGCTGTGTTTTATTAAGAAGAAAATGAGGGAAAAAAAGGTAAAGGAAAAAAAAAAAGAAATAAATTTATTTTGTTCATTTGCTTACTACTAAAGAGAAAGAGAAAAGTAAACAAAATAATGTAAAAAATATTGATAGGGGTGCATAGTTTATGAGTGTCCAATTAGTAGTACTAGGCAATAAATACTCCTCGTTTTCTATTCATTTTCCCTCACTTTTCCCATGTTGGAGGACAGAAAAAGAGTAGAAAAATATATTTGATATTTCCATTCATTTTCTTTTCCTTTTTTCCCTCCTTAATTTCTTTCACAACCAAAACATGAAGATGATTTTTCTCCCACTTTTTTTTTTCGTTTAGAATCTATGTGATCATGAGAATGTCTGATAACCAAAATCATGTGATCTCTCTGATAAAACCTTTTCGGTGAATAAAAGTTTATTTAGATTTAAAAGAGTATTTTTTTTCATTAGAAATACTGTTTTTTGGTTTTTTTTTAATTTTTTTGGAAGAATGAAATTTATGAAAGCACCAAATAAGAATTAATTAACTCCTAAAATGTGAAAAAAAGCATTTTAAATAAATGTCAACCTAGATTGAAAAATAAGAAATTTCAATCCAATAGTGATACTGGGTGGCCAAGACATCAAGTAATGTCAGCCATGAAAACTAACAGGAGGACATAGGAGAAGCCCCTTTAAAACCCAAATTAGAAGGCTTGAGGTTTGATTTAATTTCCAAGGGTATTTGAACCTGGTTCTACTGCATGGCCACAGATTGATGTCATTTAATACTAATGCAAAGAAAAAATTTGGGTCACCCAGTTAACTTCTATAAACACGAAAGATTAATAGAGAAACGAAGAATGCAAAGAAAAAAATTTTATTTACATGTTTTCCTCAATTGTAACTCTTTTTATTTTTCAATCACAAAATATTGACCATAAGAAAAAAAAAAATACAATTGAAATCCGACTTCAAATCAAATTCTTATTTTTAACCTACATACATTATTTTTAAAAATAAAAATAAAACAAATTTCTGAACTAATCTCAACAGAATCTTGACTCTTAATTATACTAAAATTGCGAACTCCAAGAAACCTAAATCAACTCAAACTCTGAGTTAAAATTTGCATCCTGTAATTCGATACCCAGTAGCATTGGGCCAGTACCCTCTTTCCACTCCTATAAAAAAAAAACCAAAAGCAGGACAAAACTCGCAGGTCATCACCCTCTACAAAAAGAAAGAAGCAGTTCTTCCTCCTCGAAGCAATAAGCATCATACTCACAACCTTCTCTACAAAGCCACCATGTCTTCAGATCACAAGAACCTCATCCTTCCCATCACCACAAGCCCAGATCAATCTACGATTATTACCATCAACGACATGATGGAAAAATCCACTGATCGGCAGTCGACTCAGAAGCCCAGTCATCGGCAGCGCCTCCTTCGCTGCGGGCTATGCTGCGCTCCGATTCTGGCCATCATCACCGTGGCGATCCTAGTAGTCTCTTTCACAGTGTTCAAGGTCAGGGAGCCCACCATGAAACTGAACTCCGTCAACGTCGGCCAAATCGACCCCACCAAGAACGTGACATTTATGGCCGACGTCTCTATCAAGAACCCTAATGCATTCGCCTTCAAGTTCAGTTCCAGCAAGACATCGCTGTTGTACGGGAGCCGGGAAGTAGGACATGCTTACGCGCCTCCGGGGACCGTGGGGGCTCGCCGGACGCTGCGGACGAACGTAAAGGTGGACGTGATTACGGACAGATTACTCAATGATTCTGAGTCCATGGTAAACATGGCGAGTGGCTCGCTGGAGCTTGAAACTTCCACCATGGTTGGGGTTCAGGTGAGGATTTTGGGCATGTTCAAGTGCCATGTCCATGTTACGGTGAACTGCACCGTGAGCGTGTCGATCGTGAGCCGGACGATACTTGATCATCACTGCACGCACCGTACGACGCTATGACTAATTTTGTTTAGGTAAAAAATTGTAACATTTAGGGAATTGATTTAATCAGATAAATTAAATTTAATGAAGGTATATTGTTATTTGGGTAAAAAAAAAAAAAAAAATTAGTTGATGACTTTTTGAGCACGAACGCAATCTACAAATTTAATTTGTGTTTTCGCGAGCTATGAGGATTAAATTCCACAATATGGTGCATTGATTTCCGAGTTTCTATACTATTTCTTCAATTGTTTTGTGTAATTCTATGAGGTAAGTTACTGGTTGAGGTTATCTCGGTTTTGTAGTAATTAGTTTCATAAGTGCACTAATTTAGTAGGAAAATTGTTGGAATCAAATCTTTTGTTTAAACCATACCTTGGTCAAAAGCTGCGCAATACCTGCCTTGTTTTCTTTAATAACGAAGATGGAATCAAATCTTTGACTTGACTGAATACAGAAAATTAAACATGAATTTGGCTATGATGAAGAGCGGGAAGATATAACAATTGGTTTAGTACTAATGAGATGACAATTAGTTTCGTACTAATCAGATGACAAACGTTAGCCAAGTACAAGACGGCAACGTACGACAAGGTTAAGTTTGTTTTTGAGCCAATTTTGATTGATTCTTCTTAATATACAATTAATTAATTAATACTGAAGCTAGTTCGACAGGGATAAAAAATAAATTTAGAAATTGGTTTGGTAGGATTTTGTCTTGTTTTTCAAGAGGAGATGATGGTACAAGAAAATTCAATTGAGTTAGAGAAAATGAATTGAAGCAGAAAAAACAAATCAAAGTGAAATAATTCCCTTTTCAGTTGATTGCGAGTTTCTTTTTAGGAGGAGTATGAATAAGATTCAATTCCTATTCAATGAAGATTTATTTTAAAGATTAAAAGGTGTATAATCTTTTTTTATCAAGGAGATCAACTCCTAATAAGATTGATCAAGATTCTTCAAGCATCTAATGGACAAGATCATCTCATAGTCCAAATAGGAGTTGTATTGTAAAATCCTATAAATAAAGGATTGTAACCTAAGATTTAGGTGGGAAAAAAGAGGAAAATTAAGTTGTAGTGAATAATAATATAAGGCCCTAAAAAGTCAAGAAGGCTCTAAAATGCTAAGAAAGAGAGGAGCAAGGTGAATGTGCATAGAGAGAAGGCATACTCTTGTAATCTTGGCGTAAATTCAAGGGGAAGGTGAATATTATTGTGTCATCAAGAGAAATGTTTGATCTCTTTGTATCAAGTTTATTAATAAAGCTCTCTAAAGTTCTCTCCCAGTGGACGTCGGCCAAATTTAGGCCGAATCACGTTAAATTATGTGTTCTTCTTCTTATATCTTTTAATATTCATCTTGTGTTTTCGAAGTAATCGATCTCATGGCGTACTTGAGGTCGTCAGTGGGGATCTCCATATCTCCTAACTATTAGTATCATTGTAAGTATGGTATTTCAGGTTATGCACACAACAATTGGTATCAAAGTATATCAATTTCGTTACAGCATGGTTGAATCTAACTAATCATAGCCACGTAACAAATTCGGAGTGATTCATGGAATCAGAGAGAGAGAGAGAGAGAGAGAGAGAGAGAGAGAGAGAGAGAGAGAGAGAGAGAGAGAGAGAGAGAGAGAGAGAGGGAGGTAGAGTGGTTTAGTGGGTGGGGGTGTTGCTAAAATAAAGAAAATAAAAGAGACAAGAATTAGATTAGATTTAAGGAAAAATTGCTTTTAGGTCCTTAAAAAAAGATGGACCCATAAAAAACTTCTTGAAGTTTGAAATCATACCAAAATCTCCTTCAATACCAGTTTGGGTATTTTCTAGGTCATGTGTACGTTAACTGGACACACATGGGTGTTGAATGCACAAAATGCCCTTGCTGTCAAGCAGTCCTCTGTGTACAATTATTAAAACACAAACACACACACACACACACACAGAGGGAGGGAGGGAGAGAGGGAAGAAGAAGAGAAGCGGGCCGCGGCGAGCTTCGTCTTCGGGCTCACCGAGATCCAGTGAGATCCGACTGCGACGAGCTTGAGCACCGACTGCAGAACCAACGTGGGACCCGACGAAGCCGGCAGCGCCAGTCACAAGGACGGAGATGGACCCACCACTGGCGGAGGTTAAGTTATTAGGGCGACAAATCTGGACAGAGGTGGAGAACTGCTCCTCCCAGTGGAGGCTAAAGTACTTAGAGTAGGTGTCAATGAAGGACTGGAAGCTGAGGTAGGAGGCTGTGAAGGCGATGAGGAAAAGGGCCCACAAGAACATGGTGCCTATCGCCGTGAAGCACTGGTGGAATTGTCGGTTCATCGTGTGGGCCCGGTCGACCTCACCTTCCCCGACGTTGATGGGAACTACTCCTCCAATATCCTCATTTTCATCTTATTTTCAAATTTCAACTTGGAAAATACAAACTAATTGTTGAGAATAATTCTACACCAGTTGTTCAACGAGGCCTCCTTGACTTTATATTAGTTTTTGGGTCCTCTCCCCTCAAGACATCTTTTGGTGAGAGACTTTCCCTGAGTAATATGGTATCAGAGTTCGGTTCATGCACCCCCGCCCGTTGTGCTTGCTCCTACCCCCTGAGTCACCTCAAGTGAAGTTCATTCCACTGTGAGACTTCGGGAGGCTGTTGAGTATAGTCTCACGTCGGTTTTTTGGTGGGGGGTGCTCCTTTACTTTATATTAGTTCCTGGGTCCTCTCTTCTCAAGACGTCTTTTAGAGAGAGCCTTTCCCTTAGTAACACTAATAAAAATAAAATTTTGAATTTAAAAGTTTTATGAATTCAAATAATGATTATGATGGAGGTGAGATGGAAGAGAAGACATGAGGAGAGGAGGAGAAAGAGGGAGGAGGCAGGGCAGAGGAGAGAAATTGATTTTTTTTTTTTTGGGTTTTTCGGTGTAAAAGTTTCTCTGTTGTTGTTGTAATTTATCAAAAATTCCAAGAAAATTTTTGGGGGAAAATTGCAAGATATTTTGTTGTTGTGACCGAAGCTCGAGAAGAAGATGGACTTTTTGCCTCTGTTATTTTCTCATCTTCTTTTAAGTCTATGTGCTCCTGTAAATTTTTTGATTTTTGTAATCTGGTGAGGATTTTTGCAAGATTTTGTAATTTTTGTACACATGAAAAAAATTGCAAGATACTCTAATTTATTTTTTCTAATTTTGTGATTTTTGTGAGAAGTTGTAATTATGAATTGTAATGAATTTGATAATTGTAATGAATTTTACACTATTTGTAGGCAGATTTCATGGTATAGTGGACAAAAAATAAATATAGTAGACAAATTTTTCAAAAAATGGATAGAAATAATCAAAATTGGACAGAAATTTAAGGAGAAATTTTTTTTCTGTAATTTAGTAATTTTATAATTTGATGAAATTAAGTAATTTTATATTTGAGGGTACTTTATGTATTTTTGAAATTTTGAGGTAATTTAATTTGGATTTTGTTATAATTTTTTTTTGTAATTTGAAGCTTTTGAGCTAATTTGATGATTTTGATATAATTTTGCTTAAGAATTTTTAGGTAATATGTGATTTTGAGACAATTTTGCTAATGACTTTTTAAGATGAGTGATAAATTTGTGATGAATTTGTGACTTGTGATGACTTTGTTGATGATTGTTGTTATGAAAGTTTGATCCCGCTCTTGACTTGACCATGATGGGACACTTTAGGTCGTCGTTGCTGTGGTCAATGTTATAGCCGGATCTGGGCAGGGTATCAGATCCGCATGAGGGATTTTCTTCTCCGTTGGAACATGCAAAGAGACGCGCCAAGGACAATTAAGTATCTCCTGTGTGTCCACTAAAGATGGAGAGAACTTTTTCTGCAAGGGGCGGAACGCTTGTTGGGGGATCTGAGGGGTTCTGTTGGGCTTGAGGTTGATGGGCTTTCAATTAGGTCTCGTCTTGACAAGTGGCTTAAAGGGAGCTGCTGGGTCATCAGATGGATCTCTTTAGGAAGAGTTGCTCAAGGGGTGGTCTGCATCTGCGCTGGATGCGGGCAGGCAGGAGAAGTTTTGATCGAGTTTGAGCAATGCAGTCTGAAGGGCTTGGGCACCATCCTAAAAGACTAGCCTTCTAGGTGGAGTTGCCCAAATTCTTATATATCCAAAGACTATTCTCACATCTACCCGATGTGGGACTATTTGTTCAAACCAAATCTCAACAATCCCCCTCGAACAAAGAGTCTCCCTGCAAGCTCTCGGACAAAGAGTGCTCAACTATCTTCACACCTAAAACTCAAATGTTCTACCGAGATACAATTTCTTCACTGCGTGGGAAGACGACACACTTTATGTGAAGCAACAACTGCAGTCAGTCACTCCTCTATAACGCGTGAGAGGTGACACGCCCATTGTAAAAGAGCACCACTGCTAAATTTCTCGAGAGCCAAACAAGTTTTACAGGGGCCTATTGCGACTTTTTGCACCATTGGGGTGATCAAGTCCTTTGCGCTTTTGCGCCATTGGGTATCTATATCTTCGAACATCACCCACACACACGGCTAAGTTTGGGGCATGGCTCTGATACCACTTGAAGGACTTGGGGCACCATCCAAAAGACTAACCTTTTACGTGGAGTTGTCTAAATCCTTATATTCTCAAGACTATCCTCACATCTAGCCGATGTGGGACTATTTTTTTGACCCAAATCCCAACACAGGCATGATTTTGTGTTGCATCATAGTTAGCATTGTACTAGGAGAAGATTGAGGGGATAGACATCATTGCGGTAGGCGGGTGACGTCAGCGAGAGTTTGAGATGGAGCGGATTATAGTGGCACCAGAGGATTATCAGTGGAAGATTTGGCTAGTGCACCCACTGCGCCGACGGAGAAGCATGGAGTGGGAGTTTTTTTCTTTGTATTTGGGTTCTTTTAGTTATTTTCGAGCACCTACGTATGAACAGTTTTTCTGTTATACTGGAAACTTTAGATTCATATACTTGTTTGAAATTATTTTCATTAATTCTTTTTGGGTCTGTTTGGATTTAAGGAATTGGTGTGAAGTGAGGAAGTAGGAAGTAAGATTTATTTCCTTTAGGAAAAAGGGAAATGAGTAGTAAGTTTTTTGGTGTTTGGATGGTTGTTGGGAAGTGTGGTTTGGAAAATGTTTTGTCGTTTCCGGTGTTTGGATGGTAATGAAAAGTGGAAATGGAAAAGTTGACCACAAAGTTGACCGCAAAATAATATTAAAATAAAAATTAATTAAGAAAAATAAAAAATAGATTGTAATTAGAATGCAAGTAAGATTTACATGACCAAAAAATTAACTGTTTTATGCTATAACTTATTATAAATGAGATTTACATGACCACAAAATTAACTGTAGCACTCTGGAAGTGAGAAAATAGTTGTGTAAAAGAGAGATGAAGTGCAGAGTGCCTTCTGGGCTCTCACTGTTTTTTCTTTAAAAAAAAAAATATTTGCCTTTTTCTTGGGTGCTTCTCTTTTAAATCCTCGTGCCTGCATGTGGACGTCAAACATGTCACATGGTTGCTTTTCCTCTTCGATGTAATCATGAACGAATAATGTATCTGACATAGAAATTCGGCTGTTCGATGTAATCGAGCACAACTCTCTATCGTCAAATAATAAAAAAAAGCTGCAATTTGCATTAAAATTATTCTAGAATTAAAATTATCATCGCTAATTGCTACATTTTTAGTTTCTACACCTACTTCAAGGATGCAACGGTCATCCGTTGCCCACTTATTTGGAAAAAAAAACGGATAATTCCGATAAGGTTATCCTAGTTGCATATTTGTCTCTTCTAATGGTGCTCTTCATTGTAACAAAAAGTATTTTGTATTTTTTAAATAATAATATTGAAGTGGGCTCTTTCATGTAATATCGTGTACTAGAAAGAATAAACAAAATGCCGTTGCAAACATTTAATTTTAAAAGTTATAATTTTTCTTTTTTAATTCTCTTTCATCATTGAGACAACCGGTGGATATAATATCCGCTTGCAAAGTACAGAAATATTGGTGCCTTTTTAGCCCATCAAAATAGAGATAAGAGTAATTTAGTTCAATATCAATATAATGGAGTAAGAAAAGTGTTATTTGAATCTTCTCGTTACTCAAAAAAAAAAAAAAAAAAAAAAATGTTACTTACTTTATTTTAAAAGAAAACATATAGGCCACACGTCGCTTAAATGGCCTACTATAAAAAAAAATTGTTGGTAAATATACAAAATCTTGGATGAGAACTTACAAGTTTAGGTAGAATCTGTAGGAATCCCAAGAAAGCAACAGAGAACAGTAACACAACAGAGAATAGTCGGTAATTGTACGAATAAGCAAACAAAGGGAAGAAAGCAAGAACACGACGAATTTAATGAGGTTCGACAATTGCTATGTCCTCAGGGCAGAAGGGGAGTGAGATCTTATTAATTAATCAATTACATGATACAGTCAATAGGGGGCAATACCCCCTTCATATGGCCACAGAATTCAGAAAAAAAAATAATCAAACACTCTGAATTCGGATCAGAAATGAACTCTGAATTCTATTTAGAAACCCTCCCAGAGACCAAAGGCTGTCGACAGGCTTTGTTTGTCGACAGTCTCAAGGCAGTCTGGACTAGTACCGACTCTCGGGAAATGCCTGTCGATAGCCATGGGGGCCCTGTCGACAGAGTGTCACAGCCAAGATTGCCTGTTGACAGATTAAGTAAACTGCTACTCCCTATTGGTGTATCCACTTATCTTCTACATCCTAACACTTCAAGCAAACTACGTACTGACACCAATGAGTTAAAAAAAACTCTACCATTAAGATTTTACAGTCTCTCTATTATTCTCCACCTCGGTGAGGATTTCTCAGTGAGCCGAATACAACATAGCACCATGTCGACTCCATCGGGATGCACCAATTTGGTTCCCTACATATCTCCTGCCCGGGGAATCAACTCATCCGTTGTTCATCCAAACGAGCTCCACCGAGCTCAAGTAACTTGAAGGATTTGAACTAACTCCTTGCAATGCGCAAACTTCACTCTCGGAACAACCTTAGTAAACATATCGGCGGGATGCTCCTTTATGTGAATCTTTTATAACTCGATGTTGCCATCATCAAGAATCTCCCAAATAAAGTAAAATCTGACATTGATGTGCTTCATTCTTGCATGATATACCTAGTTTTTGGCCAAATAGATAGCACTGATGCAATCATAGTTGATCTTCAAGAGATCCTGATCAATCCCCAAGTCATCAAGCAACCCTTGAAGATAAATTGCCTCCTTCATCGCCTCTGTCATGGCCATATACTTAGCCTATGTAGTAGACAATGTGACAGTAAACTGTAGAGTGAAGTGTCAACTGACCGATACTTAGGACAATGTAAACACATATCCCGTTGTAGACCGGCGTTTGTTAAGGTCTCCTGCGTAGTTAGAATCAACGTATCTTATACACTCTTGCTTACCTATAACATTCTTCTTGAATACTAAATCAATATCTATGGTACTTTTGATGTAACCTAGAATCTACTTTACTGCCTCCCAATGATCCCTGCTGGGTCGTGCATGTATCTGCTAACTATTGAGACAGCTTGTGACAGATTGAGCCTTGTACACACCATTACATATATTAAATTACCAACCATGCTAGCATAGGGTACATGAGTCATGCACTTACTCTCTTTAACAGAAGTAGGAGACATATTAGCTTTTAACTTGAAATGAGGAGCCAATGGTGTACTTACAGACTTCGAATCGTCGTTGAAGTTGTACTTCTGAAAGACCTTCTTCAGTATCCCTTTTGTGTCAAGCTAACCTTGCTATCTTTCCGGTCTCGCTTAATGTCCATACTTAGCACCTTCTTCGCTTCACCCAAATCCTTCATCTCGAACTTGAAAGACAAGTCCTTCTTCGGTTTGTCAATTGCAGATTTGCTCTTGGAGGTAATTAGCATATCATTCATATTCAATAATTGATAGATGTACTTTTCACTTGGTAACTTATTGTAATACACACATAGGTCATAATGACTTCTCGTGAACCTCTTGCCTCGTATGAAGCTGTTGAAAAGCTTATACCATTGCCTTGATTGTTTTGATTCATAAAAAAATATTTCAACTTCTTTTCCTACAGTCTTGAACCCCGTCGGCTGAAACATGTAGATCTCCTCAAGATCGCTATGAAAAAAGCAGTCTTTATGTCGAGCTGATCAAGCTTCAACTCGTACTGTGCTACTAGTGCCAGTAAAATTCGAATAGATGAATACTTTACAACGGGTAAGAGTACCTCGTTGTAGTCAATGTCTTCTCGATGCGTGCAGCCTTTAGCTACAAATCTGGCTACGTAGCATACAGTATCACCATCTGAAGAACCATGTTTCTTTGCAAATACCAACTTACAACTAATCACCTTCTTTCTTTTAGGCAACTCTAATAGTTCTCAAGTATTGTTCTTGTATAGAGAACTTATTTCTTCTCTCATGGCATCCTTCTATATTTTAGACTCTGAACTGATTTTAGCTTCCCTATATATAGATGGGATCGCCTCCTCAACGACTGGGAGAGCATAGGCCATGATCATGTTAGTAGTGAGCCAACTGGGCTTACGTGATTTTTTTCGGGTTCTTTCAACTGCAATAGGACATCACACATAGCCTGTCCTTTTCCTCAACATCATCATCAACATCCCCATTGGCTACATGATCACCACTCTCTGTCACTGCGGGTATGATCTTAAATAATAATGATCTATCTAGAGACAGTGAAGTAGCATTATTCTTCGCCTGCTGTGATATCCTATCGGTCATATTACTCTCTACCTGCTGAGAGTCTATAAGCTTCATCACTGAAGTCTCATCAAAAGTGACATCTCTACTTAAGATAAACTTTATGTAGAGACAGTGAAGTATGATCTTATATAATAATGATCTATCTAGAGACAGTGAAGTAGCATTATTCTTCGCCTGCTGTGATATCCTATCGGTCATATTACTCTCTACCTGCTGAGAGTCTATAAGCTTCATCACTGAAGTCTCATCAAAAGTGACATCTCTACTTAATATAAACTTTATGTCTTCGGATCCCAAATTTTGTAGCCTTTTACTCCTTTCTTGAATCTTACGAATACTTTTTCTCGCCCTCGAGTCCAACTTGTCTTCTTTGATATGATAATAGGGTGGACAACTAAATATTTGAAGCGAATCATAATCATGAGCAACTTTTGCTGACCAAGCTTCCATAAGAGTTTTACCTCCTATCACAGACGAAGGCAACCTGTTAACGAGATAGCAAGCACACGCCAATGCCTTAGCCTAAAAAGGATTTCGATATGCCAGTGTTGGATAACATGCAGCAGATCTTCTTTAGCAAAGTCTTGTTCATCCTTTCAACCACCCTGTATTGTTGCGGTATTTCTCTTACTATGAAGTACCTTTCTATGCTCTCATCACAGCATAACTAAAAAAGGGTCTCTTGTGTACTTTTTTCCATTGTCTGAACGAAGTACCTTGATCTTTCTTCCTATACTTTTCTCCATGTTCCTCTTTGACTCCACAAACAACCCCAGGACTTTCCCTTTGTGCTTCATGGTATATACCCAACATCGCCTAGAGTAATCATTAATAAAAGATACAAAGTAATTGTTACCTACAATAGATGCCATCTTGATAGGTCCCCAGACATCTGTGTGAAAAAAATTCAGAATCTCCTCGGTGCAATGAGTCGCGGTGCCAAATTTCACCTTGGTCTTCATTTTGAAGACGCGATATTCACAAAAATTCAATTTACAAGTGTTGATACTTTTCAATTAACTTTGTTTTGCAGGAGCCTGCAAAGACTTTTCTCCTGTACGTTTGAGCCTCCTATGTCAAAGCCAGGTGAAACCATTATCTGAATTTGTAGAAGTCGCCACTTGCCCTGTAACCGTGCTGCCCTTCAAGTAGTATAACTTATTACGTCGGACGCCTTTCAAATCACCATCGAGCCTCTAGTCATCTTGAGAACACCATCTATAATAGATACTTCAAAACCCAATGCTTCTGAGGAACCAATAGAGATAAAATTTCTTTTCAATTGAAGTACATACCTCACTTCAATTCGTACGCCATCCCATCAAACATCTTGATAAGAACCGTACACATCGCTTCCATGTTACATGGACGATCATCACCCATGATAACAAAACAACTATCTAGCTTCTCAAAACTAGAAAATCAATCCCTATTGGGACATACATGATAAGCAGTTCATGTATATAGCATCCTCTCAGAATCACCTGAGTAGGAGTAGTAACTGAAAGCGAGAATATTGTTGAGTATGAGTCTGATCTACCTGCCTGTGAAGTACTACTCGATTGGGTATTGATCACCAGTACGAGATTTACCTCGGTTTTCGATTATTATTATCTGTGATCCTCGGACAATTAACCTTCCAGTGTTCTAACACTTTACAGATGATGCATGGTTTGTCTTTAGATCTCTGAAACCTAGTTTAGACTTCGATCTACCACGATCGCCTTTGCCCACTTTACTGGAACTCTCGCCTCTTACCATCAATGCTTATGCTGAAGTACTCTTGGGAAGACTGCTTATCCTTTCTCCTCATTTCATAGTTTACAAGAGTGTTTGGTGCGGAAAATTGAAAAGCCGCGGAGTGAATTCTTTATTTGACTATAAAGAAAGTTACAACGGCTCAATAATCAGATTACAAGAGAGGGAAGATGTTCAAGCCCAAATCTTCTCTTTGTTTAGTACTGGGTTCTTGATGTGGTGGTGAAAAGTGAATCTTATTTTCCGTTAACCGGGTGAGCGTCACAGTCTTCTTGGAATTTTCTCTTCAGACTATGGACGGAGTAGCACAGCTCCTGTCCAATAAAATCTCAAAGAGACTTGAGGCAAGAACAAATTTGTGCTCAACAAGTTGTTAGAAGAGTTGAACTCTTAAGTCTTTCTCAGCTAGAAGCTCTGGCCAGGATTCTCCAGAAATCGACCAAGATCTCCTCCTTTTTCTTTTTCGATCGACCCCTCTTCAGTAACAAATTAAGCTATTTATAGGGATTGAAAACACCTAGAGGGGGGTGAATAGGTGTAAGTGCTAATCTAGAAACTAAATGCGCTAAATGCGGAAGCTTAAAAACTATATGCAACACACTTAGTACAACACACAAGTGTAGCCGAATTCCCCGTGAAGGGCTCTGGACTAACTCCTCTTGATTCCCCTAGATATGGGTTGAGGTGTTATATGAAGCTCTTGTGGTTAAGTACAAGTGAGGCACACACAAACAACCAAGCATATAAGATGAATAGGCAATATGAATATATGCAAGGCACAAATGCAAGCAAGTATGATATGATGATATGAATGATGCTATGCACAAATAAAGAGAGAGAGTGTAGAGACAAGTGGATCAAACGCAAACACAAAGATATACTCCGAGGTTCGAGCCCCTAGCTCTACGTCCCCGCCTTCACGGAGAAGGATTTCTAATCCACTAAAGGAGTACCGAACTCCTCTCTCAACCTTACAATGCCACCGAGGCAATACAACCACAATCCACCTCTACCGAAGAGGGATAAGGCCCATAGCCAACAACAAACACAATCACCTCTACCGAAAAGGGATCCAAACAATACCACTCCGATCAACCTCTACCAAAGAGGGATACACAAATACAAGGAGGGTTTACAACTTGGAGGCTCAACAACCTCAAACAATTTCTTTTTCCACAAAACAATGATCCTAATAGAATAGGATAGATGATAGCTCAAGTGTGGAAAAAACTAGGTGTTTGAAAAACAAAAACTCAAAGAAATAATCTTGGGAAAACTCTTGAAGATAATGAAAATGAAGAACAAACACAAATCTCCTAAATTCTATTTCCTTTGATTTTTCCAAAAACCTAAAACAAATAAGATGAATCCTTTTAGCACTAAAACTTTTTTGAAAACTTGTTTAAAAACACTTGAGAAGGTCTGGAAATTTTGCTCTAAAAAACTTAGCCAAACTCCCAAAGAATTGAGGTTTATATAGGCCAAACAGAAAACTAGCCGTTAGGCTGATCTGGCAGCCTGACAGGCTTGCGGTCGACCGGCCCGGTCGACTGCCAACGGTCAGAAATATGACCGTTGGGGCTATCCGGTCGACCGTCCGGCCGACCGCCCAGATACAGAGAGCAG
The DNA here is from genome assembly GCA_038442645.1 of Agave tequilana. Taxonomy (NCBI): domain Eukaryota; kingdom Viridiplantae; phylum Streptophyta; class Magnoliopsida; order Asparagales; family Asparagaceae; genus Agave; species Agave tequilana. The sequence continues at coordinate 48,675 of JAVJIF010020772.1, read as the reverse complement.
ACTCTCTGATCCGGTCGACCGCTCGGTCGATCGCCCAGATACAGAGAGCAAGGCTCTCTGATCCGGTCTGCCGACCGACCCTGTGTCTGACAAACGTGCACAGGGCTGTGCACGTCAGTCGACCGCAACGGTCGACTGGCCCTTGGTTCGGTCGACCGTGCGGTCGGCCGACCTGGCCTGTCAGCCAGTTCTGGGTCAGAAACACTTGTTAAAAATATTTTAATAAATCTAATAAAACTTGTAAAAATCCCCAAAAATAGTTTTCTCATTTTGCATTGATATATAAACATGTGATAAAAATTTCAACTCAAATATCAAGCAACTTAAACTATTTTTGTGTTTTAACATTTTTACCAAAAACCAAAACTTGTATTTTATCAAATTTGGATTTTTCAATACATGAATAGGAAAGTCAAAATAAGTTTGTATAGGAAGTTTAAGCATGCATGTATAACTAGAATATATCTACTATACATATAAACCATTTAAACTTGTTTTGATCAATCTATTCATGAAAACAAATATCGGTTAAACTAAAAACCGAAAAACCAATATCCAAATATAAAAACGTGTGTGTTGCGCACTTGAGCATATCAACTATACTAAGCTTTACAACTGGATCTAAAACACACTAAACTCTATAATACCTAAGTCTTCTTGATGATCTTCATCTTCAAGTCGACTCGGTCCAAACACCGTGATCCAACGAGCATGGCTATGTATCATCTTGACGCTCGGGCTCGGGAATCACCAAGTGAAGGCTTCCAAACTCCTCTTTTTGAAGCAATCACCAACTAATATCTTGATCAATGATCTGTAACTAAAATCACAAGATTATTAGTAAACATAACTACATGAGTTAATCATCATCAAAACTAGAGAGGAAGACCTCCGGGCCAACAATCTCCCCTTTTTGATGATGACAAAACTCATGGAGTTATATAGGTATGGATTAAAGTTAAGCTTCAAAGAAGCTCCCCCTTAACTCATGCATAAACAAATAAACATAATGAATATGCAATGAAGGCTCTTAAACATGAATGCATAGATATGCATAAACAATAAAAGGCTCCAGATACCAATGAAATGTTCAAAAACAAAACATGCTCTAGATACCAATTAAAATTAAACTAAATTAAACTTAATATATGCAAAACATAAATATGCATATATCAAACTCAAAATCTTTCTCCCCCTTTTTGTCAATCATCAACAAAGGGGTAAAAATCAAACAAAACAAAATCTTCTCCCCTTTTTAATACAAAGAAACAATCATCAATAAAGGGGTAAAAGCAAAACCAAATCAATAAATTTTTCTCCCTTTTTTGTTTGAAAACAATAAATCAATGAAGGGTTAATAAAAAATAATGCAATAAAAAAATAAAAAATGAGAACATTGGTTTTATTGTTTTGACCCCTTTTTGTCTAAAACAAAAACAAAAACAAATAGGGGTGACAATCAATTAAGGTACCAATTGAAAATATGTCAAAGTAGCATCTTGATACCAATTGAAAGTAAACATAGGTCAATAAATGGTATATGCTATATACATTCATGAAGAAGAAGACGGTAAAGTAACTTCCCTACATATATACATTACATGAAGGAGGGATGACAAGCCCTAATTCACATAACGTACACTATGCAATGCATAAGAGGAGATGTGAAGCTCCCCCTACACACGTGTACCACATAAAGAAAAGATGTCAAGCTCTTCAATACAAGATACACTCATCATGAATCTATATGTAGAAGAGATGTTAAGCTCTTCTTGTATATAGGCAATACAAATTAAAACTTTTATATTTATTTTTTTAAACAAAATTTTGAGATACCAATTTAAAGCATTCAAATAAACATCTTGATATCAAAAGAGAGTATTTTTCTTTTAGGCATATGATATCAATTTAAACTTTTATTTTCTATCATAAAGCAAGGGAGTGGAGATACAAATACCAATTGAAATATGAAAATCGAATTTTCTCCCCCTTTATAAAATACCAACAAAACACATGCATAAGCTTGAAATAAGATACCAATTGAAAATTGAATCAATTGAAACAAAGTTGAAGCTCAAGCTTAGCATAAACAAAAATATATATGTATGAAAATTTTTAATACCAATCGAAATTGATACTATTGAAATTGAAAAACATACATACATACAAATATATATGAGTATACAAGAAAGGTCAACATTGATACCAACTGAAAGAATTTCAATGATACCAATTGAAATAACAATAATGATCAAGTGTATACATCATATAACTACCACCCAATCATGTTCAAGTTTAAAATGATTTTCAATATAAGGCATACATGAGCATGATCGCCCCCATCCGCCCGTGGAAGGTAGGGGTTTTCAAAAATAGGTTTGAAAATTAAAGTATGTTTGAGAAACTCTACCAAAATGAAGAATACCGTAACTAGTTATATGAATTGTTTATAAACTAGTACGAAATCCTTCAAGTAAGGAATAAAACAAAATTATTTTTCATGAAAATATGAAATTCACAAAATAGTCAACACTCATAAGCAATTAAGTATAAATATGACTCATGAAAACAAAACATGAGTAAACAATAAATGTGAGTGTACAAATACAATGTGAAGATCATAATCATGAAACATGGACAATAAGCTCAATATTCCTTGAAACATGAAAATCATCAAAACTTATTTAATCTTCAAGGTATATGTATGTCCTATACAGACTAAAATATACATACATATCCAAACACAACGAGTCCACAAAGATATATGCATAAAGGGACGTAGATCAAAAGGATGTATATGTATAATAATAGTTTGGGTAAAATAGACATATACATGAAGTTAAACAAAAATACATAAAACAAATTCAAAAATGGAATACAAGTTTAAAATGCATGGATCATCAAAACTAGACTATACTAGCACATCTAATGGGTTTAAATAAGCATTCAAGCTCAAACATATATAGATTTATTTGTGGCCCACTATATGTACAAGTATATACCTAGTCTTAATGAAAACTAACATTTAAACAAGTAATCAACACATGAAGCATAAAACAAGATATGAATGAACATGAAAAAACATAAACATAATTATTATGTAAATACACAAGTTATTAGAGCTATGATTAACATGATAGCTAAACAAAGGTGAGAACACAAAAATAATAGTCCATATTAAATATGGGTGTCTCAAAGGCTATACATGCATGTCAATGATCTAATAAACATGGCATTTACATACTAATCTATAAACATCAAAACATGCTGTAAATAATAAACATGAAAAGCATGCAAACATAAATAAGGAGTTAGGAATCGTTATCAAAACCTAGAAGGCAACTTTCCTTGTCTCCAAAACATGGTGGTCATCTCCACCAAACTTTCCCTTGAAAGTGATGCATCCAAATGATCTCCTTTAAGTACGGAACGCATTCACTCCAAGGTACCACTACTCTCACGTCATGCGAGAGCCCATACCTACATCAAACATAAGAGGGATGGTCTTTGGTACCCATATCTTATTGGGTCCATGGGAGTTAGTCCCTTCTCTAACCCAAACAAACTTATTTGCTAAATTTGAAACATGTAATCTATCATAACAAAATTTAGCAAGGTGGCCCTTACGTCCACAATGTGTACAAGTGTACACATGAGCATACATAGTGTGATGGTGTCCGTGAGGAGCATGTGTATGCCGTGGAGGGTGTGCATGCATAATAGATGGAACTTGTTTCTTTCGAAACAAAGTTTCCAAACGTGTATTGCTCTTGGCACATTTGCTCAAGGTAGAGCCCAAACAAACAACACTCTTCTTAAGTATGGATATATCTTGTTCAATTAAAGAAGAGGTGTGGCATGCAATAGGTATTCTAGGTGAAGCATGGCAAACATGAGAAACAATATCATTTTTCAAAGACTTATTTTTTATTTAAACAAATTTCTAACTCTTTTGAAATAAAATCAATTTCTCTTTTTAGAGAATCATTATTTTTTACGACAAAATCAATTTTTGAAGTTAAAACTTTATTTTTCTTCAAAACATTTTCACAATCATTATTGTTTTTCAAAAACTCATTTTCTTTAAGTGCAAGATCAAGTTGAGATTTTAATGAATCCCTATCATTAGAAATCTCCTCTTTCTCTTGCAAAACATTGTTAAGTCTAGAATGCATACTTTTATTTTCTTTTTCAAGGCCTAGACTTTTCTTTTTCAAAACTTTATAATTTTCTATTAATTTTTCGCAAACAATGAAAAGTTCTTCATTTAAGGCATGGACATCATAATCATCACATGAAGAACTAGCATCAAAACTATCTAGTTGAGATTCCGATTGTACCTCAAGGGAGTCATTCCCTTGGATCATGTAGCATTGTGAGTTGGATTCTCCACTAGAATCCTCCGGTTGAATTTGCAATTGAAGATTGGAGGTGGTGGTGGTGGTCAACATATTCCACACTGCAAATGCGGAATCAAGGTTAGAAGCATGCATAAGATATTCTTTAGGTAGCGTGCTTCTAATGGCCTCAAGGGCTTGTGCATTGGCCCCTATATGATTGCGGTTACCAAGATAGCATTTCTTGGTAGCGGCAAGAAAGACATGCAAACCTAGGATCTTCAAATAACAACTCATCATAACCTTCCAAATCTCAAGTCTAGAAATATCAAACATAGGAGGGCTATCCATGAGGGCAAACTATATGTGTGCAAGCAAACAAATGTGCAAATACAAATGTAGATTAGCTAAATAAAAGATCTCACTCCTAGGATGTTAAGCCTAAGTATCAGGAGAGAAGGCTTGATACCAATTGAAAACACCTTGAGGGGGGATGAATAGGCGTAAGTGCTAATCTAGAAACTAAATGCGCTAAATGCGAAAGCTTAAAAACTATATGCAACATACTTAGTACAACACACAAGTGTAGCCGAATTTCCCGTGAAGGGTTCTGGACTAACTCCTCTTGATTCCCCTAGATATGGGTTGAGGTGCTATATGAAGCTCTTGTGGTTAAGTACAAGTGAGGCATACACAAACAACCAAGCATATAAGATGAATAGGCAATATGAATATATGCAAGGCACAAATGCAAGCAAGTATGATATGATGATATGAATGATGCTATGCACAAATAAAGAGAGAGAGTGTAGAGACAAGTGGATCAAACGCAAACACAAAGATATGTTCCGAGGTTCGAGCCCCTAGCTCTACGTCCCCGCCTTCACGGAGAAGGATTTCTAATCCACTAAAGGAGTACCGAACTCCTCTCTCAACCTTACAATGCCACCGAGGCAATACAACCACAATCCACCTCTACCGAAGAGGGATAAGGCCCATAGCCAACAACAAACACAATCACCTCTACCGAAGAGGGATCCAAACAATACCACTCCGATCAACCTCTACCAAAGAGGGATACACAAATACAAGGAGGGTTTACAACTTGGAGGCTCAACAACCTCAAACAATTTCTTTTTCCACAAAACAATGATCCTAATAGAATAGGATAGATGATAGCTCAAGTGTGGAAAAAACTAGGTGTTTGGAAAACAAAAACTCAAAGAAATAATCTTGGAAAAACTCTTGAAGATAATGGAAATGAAGAACAAACACAAATCTCCCAAAATTCTATTTCCTTTGATTTTTCCAAAAACCAAAAACAAATAAGATGAATCCTTTTAGCACTAAAACTCTTTTGAAAACTTGTTTAAAAACACTTGAGAAGGTCTGGAAATTTTGCTCTAAAAAACATAGCCAAAATCCCAAAGAATTGGGGTTTATATAGGCCAAACAGAAAACTAGCCGTTAGGCTGATCTGGCAGCCTGACAGGCTTGCGGTCGACCGGCCCGATCAACCGCCAACGGTCAGAAATATGACCGTTGGGGCAATCCGGTCGACCGTCCGGCCGACCGCCCAGATACAGAGAGCAGACTCTCTGATCCAGTCGACCGCTCGGTCGACCGCCCAGATACAGAGAGTAAGGCTCTCTGATCCGGTCTGCCGACCGGCCCTGTGTCTGACAAACGTACACAGGGCTGTGCACGTCAGTCGACCGCAACGGTCGACTGGCCCTTGGTTCGGTCGACCGTGCGGTCGGCCGACCTGGCCTGTCAGCTAGTTCTGGGTCAGAAACACTTGTTAAAAATATTTTAATAAATCTAATAAAACTTGTAAAAATCCCCAAAAATAGTTTTCTCATTTTGCATTGATATATAAACATGTGATAAAAATTTCAACTCAAATATCAAGCAACTTGAACTATTTTTGTGTTTTAACATTTTTACCAAAAACCAAAACTTGTATTTTATCAAACTTGGATTTTTCAATACATGAATAGGAAAGTCAAAATAAGTTTGTATAGGAAGTTTAAGCATGCATGTATAACTAGAATATATCTACTATACATATAAACCATTTAAACTTGTTTTGATCAATCTATTCATGAAAACAAATATCGGTTAAACTAAAAACCGAAAAACCAATATCCAAACATAAAAACGTGTGTGTTGTGCACTTGAGCATATCAACTATACTAGGCTTTACAACTGGATCTAAAACACACTAAACTCTATAATACCTAAGTCTTCTTGATGATCTTCATCTTCAAGTCGACTCGGTCCAAACACCGTGATCCAACGAGCATGGCTATGTAACATCTTGACGCTCGGGCTCGGGAATCACCAAGTGAAGGCTTCCAAACTCCTCATTTTGAAGCAATCACCAACTAATATCTTGATCAATGATCTGTAACTAAAATCACAAGATTATTAGTAAACATAACTACATGAGTTAATCATCATCAAAACTAGAGAGGAAGGCCTCCGGGCCAACAATCTCCCCCTTTTTGATGATGACAAAACTCATGGAGTTATATATGTATGGATTAAAGTTAAGCTTCAAGAAGCTCCCCCTTAACTCATGCATAAACAAATAAACATAATGAATATGCAATGAAGGCTCTTAAACATGAATGCATAGATATGCATAAACGATAAAAGGCTCTAGATACCAATGAAATGTTCAAAAATAAAACATGCTCTAGATACCAATTAAAATTAAACTAAATTAAACTTAATATATGCAAAACATAAATATGCTTATATCAAACTCAAAATCTTTCTCCCCCTTTTTGTCAATCATCAACAAAGGGGTAAAAATCAAAACAAAACAAAATCTTCTCCCCTTTTTAATACAAAGAAACAATCATCAATAAAGGGGTAAAAGCAAAACCAAATCAATAAATTTTTCTCCCCTTTTTGTTCGAAAACAATGAATCAATGAAGGGTTAATAAAAAACAATGCAATAAAAAAATAAAAAATGAGAACATTGGTTTTATTGTTTTGACCCCTTTTTGTCTAAAACAAAAACAAAAAACAAATAGGGGTGACAATCAATTAAGGTACCAATTGAAAATATGTCAAAGTAGCATCTTGATACCAATTGAAAGTAAACATAGGTCAATAAATGGTATATGCTATATACATTCATGAAGAGGAAGACGGTAAAGTAACTTCCCTACATATATACATTACATGAAGGAGGGATGACAAGCCCTAATTCACATAACGTACACTATGCAATGCATAAGAGGAGATGTGAAGCTCCCCCTACACACGTGTACCACATAAAGAAGAGATGTCAAGCTCTTCAATACAAGATACACTCATCATGAATCTATATGTAAAAGAGATGTTGAGCTCTCATTGTATATAGGCAATACAAATCAAAACTTTTGTATTTAATTTTTTTAAACAAAATTTTGAGATACCAATTTTAAAGCATTCAAATAAACATCTTGATATCAAAAGAGAGTATTTTTCTTTTAGGCATATGATATCAATTTAAACTTTTATTTTCTATCATAAAGCAAGGGAGTGGAGATACAGATACCAATTGAAATATGAAAATTGAATTTTTTTCCCCTTTATGAAATACCAACAAAACACATGCATAAGCTTGAAATAAGATACCAATTGAAAATTGAATCAATTGAAACAAAGTTGAAGCTCAAGCTTAGCATAAACAAAAATATATATGTATGAAAATTTTTAATACCAATCGAAATTGATACTATTGAAATTGAAAAACATACATACATACAAATATATATGAGTATACAAGAAAGGTCAAAATTGATACCAATTGAAACAACAATAATGATCAAGTGTATACATCATATAACTACCACCCAATCATGTTAAAGTTTAAAATGATTTTCAATATAAGACATACATGAGCATCATCGCCCATCCATCCGCCCGTGGAAGGTAGGGGTTTTCAAAAATAGGTTTGAAAATTAAAGTATGTTTGAAAAACTCTTCCAAAATGAAGAATACCGTAACTAGTTATATGAATTGTTTGTAAACTAGTACGAAATCCTTCAAGTAAGGAATAAAATAAAATTATTTTTCATGAAAATATGAAATTCACAAAATAGTTAACACTCATAATCAATTAAGCATAAATATAACTCATGAAAATAAAACATGAGTAAACAATAAATGTGAGTGTACAAATACAATGTGAAGATCATAATCATGAAACATGGACAATAAGCTCAATATTCCTTGAAACATGAAAATCATCAAAACTTATTTAATCTTCAAGGTATATGTATGTCCTATACAAACTAAAATATACATACATATCCAAACACAACGAGTCCACAAAGATATATGCATGAAGGTACGTGGCTCAAAAGGTTGTATATGTATAATAATAGTTTGAATAAAATAGACATATACATGAAGTTAAACAAAAATACATAAAACAAATTCAAAAATGGAATACAAGTTTAAAATGCATGGATCATCAAAACTAGACTATACTAGCACATCTAATGAGTTCAAATAAGCATTCAAGCTCAAACATATATAGATTTATTTGTGACCCACTATATGTACAAGTATATACCTAGTATTAATGAAAACTAACATTTAAACAAGTAATCAACACATGAAGCATAAACCAAGATGTGAATGAACATGAAAAAATATAAACATGATTATTATGTAAATACACAAGTTATTAGAGATATGATTAACATGATAGCTAAACAAAGGTGAGAACACAAAAATAATAGTCCATATTAAACATGGGTGTCTCAAAGGCTATACATGCATGTCAATGATCTAATAAACATAGCATTTACATACTAATCTATAAACATCAAAACATGCTATAAATAATAAACATGAAAAGCATGCAAACATAAATAAGGAGTTAGGAATCGTTACCAAAACCTAGAAGGCAACTTTCCTTGTCTCCAAAACATGGTGGTCATCTCCTCCAAACTTTCCCTTGAAAGTGATGCATCCAAATGATCTCCTTTAAGTACGGAACGCATTCACTCCAAGGTACCACTACTCTCACGTCATGCGAGAGCCCATACCTACATCAAACATAAGAGGGGTGGCCTTTGGTACCCATATATTATTGGGTCCATGGGGGTTAGTCCCTTCTCTAACCCAAACAAACTTATTTGCTAAATTTGAAACATGTAATCTATCATAACAAAATTTAGCAAGGTGGCCCTTACGTCCACAATGTGTACAAGTATACACATGAGAATACATAGTGTCATGGTGTCCGTGAGGAGCATGTGTATGCCGTGGAGGGTGTGCATGCATAATAGATGGAACTTGTTTCTTTCGAAACAAAATTTCCAAACGTGTATTGCTCTTGGCACATTTGCTCAAGGTGGAGCCCAAACAAACAACACTCTTCTTAAGTATGGATATATCTTGTTCAATTAAAGAAGAGGTGTGGCATGCAATAGGTATTCTAGGTGAAGCATGGCAAACATGAGAAATAATATCATTTTTCAAAGACTTATTTTTATTTAAACAAATTTCTAATTCTTTTGAAATAAAATCAATTTCTCTTTTTAGAGAATCATTATTTTTTACGACAAAATCAATTTTTGAAGTTAAAACTTTATTTTTCTTCAAAACATTTTCACAATCATTATTGTTTTTCAAAAACTCATTTTCTTTAAGTGCAAAATCAAGTTGAGATTTTAATGAATCCCTATCATTAGAAATCTCCTCTTTCTCTTACAAAACATTGTTAAGTCTAGAATGCATACTTTTATTTTCTTTTTCAAGGCCTAGACTTTTCTTTTTCAAAACTTTATATTTTTCTATTGATTTTTCGCAAACAATGAAAAGTTCTTCATTTAAGGCATGGGCATCATAATCATCACATGAAGAACTAGCATCAAAACTATCTAGTTGAGATTCCGATTGTACCTCAAGGGAGTCATTCCCTTGGATCATGTAGCATTGTGAGTCGGATTCTCCACTAGACTCCTCCGGTTGAATTTGCAATTGAAGCTTGGATGAGGTGGTGGTGGTCAACATATTCCACACTGCAAATACGGAATCAAGGTTAGAAGCATGCATAAGATATTCTTTAGGTAGCGTGCTTCTAATGGCCTCAAGGGCTTGTGCATTAGCCCCTATATGATTGCGGTTACCAAGATAACATTTCTTGGTAGCAGCAAGAAAGACATGCGAACTTAGGGTCTTCAAATAACAACTCATCATAACCTTCCAAATCTCAAGTCTAGAAATATCAAACATAGGAGGGCTATCCATGAGGGCAAACTATATGTGTGCAAGCAAACAAATGTGCAAATGCAAATGTAGATTAGCTAAACAAAAGATCTCACTCCTAGGATGTTAAGCCTAAGTATCAGGAGCGTAGGCTCTGATACCAATTGAAAACACCTAGAGGGGGGTGAATAGGTGTAAGTGCTAATCTAGAAACTAAATGCGCTAAATGCGGAAGCTTAAAAACTATATGCAACACACTTAGTACAACACACAAGCGTAGCCGAATTCCCCATGAAGGGATCTGGACTAACTCCTCTTGATTCCCCTAGATATGGGCTGAGGTGCTATATGAAGCTCTTGTGGTTAAGTACAAGTGAGGCACACACAAACAACCAAGCATATAAGATGAATAGGCAATATGAATATATGCAAGGCACAAATGCAAGCAAGTATGATATGATGATATGAATGATGCTATGCACAAATAAAGAGAGAGAGTGTAGAGACAAGTGGATCAAACGCAAACACAAAGATATGTTCCGAGGTTCGAGTCCCTAGCTCTACGTCCCCGCCTTCACCGAGAAGGATTTCTAATCCACTAAAGGAGTACCGAACTCCTCTCTCAACCTTACAATGCCACCGAGGCAATACAACCACAATCCACCTCTACCGAAGAGGGATAAGGCCCATAGCCAACAACAAACACAATCACCTCTACCGAAGAGGGATCCAAACAATACCACTCCGATCAACCTCTACCAAAGAGGGATACACAAATACAAGGAGGGTTTACAACTTGGAGGCTCAAAGACCTCAAACAATTTCTTTTTCCACAAAACAATGATCCTAATAGAATAGAATAGATGATAGCTCAAGTGTGAAAAAAACTAGGTGTTTGGAAAACAAAAACTCAAAGAAATAATCTTGGGAAAATTCTTGAAGATAATGGAAATGAAGAACAAACACAAATCTCCCAAAATTCTATTTCCTTTGATTTTTCCAAAAACCAAAAACAAATAAGATGAATCCTTTTAGCAATAAAACTCTTTTGAAAACTTGTTTAAAAACACTTGAGAAGGTCTGGAAATTTTGCTCTAAAAAACTTAGCCTAAATCCCAAAGAATTGGGGTTTATATAGGCCAAACAAAAAACTAGCCGTTAGGCTGATCTGGCAGCCTGACAGGCTTGCGGTCGACCGGCCCGGTCGACCGCCAACGGTCAGAAATATGACCGTTGGGGCAATCCGGTCGACCGTCCGGCCGACCGCCCAGAAATATATGGAGAGCAGACTCTCTGATCTGGTCGACCGCCCGGTCGACCGCCCAGATACAGAGAGCAAGGCTCTCTGATCCGGTCGGCCGACCTGCCGACCGGTCCTGTGTCTGACAAACGTGCACAGGGCTGTGCACGTTAGTCGACCGCAACGGTCGACTGGCCCTTGGTTCGGCCGACGTGCGGTCGGCCGACCTAGCCTGTCTGCCAGTTCTGGGTCAGAAACACTTGTTAAAAATATTTTAATAAATCTAATAAAACTTGTAAAAATTCCCAAAAATAGTTTTCTCATTTTGCATTGATATATAAACATGTGATAAAAATTTCAACTCAAATATCAAGCAACTTGAACTATTTTTGTGTTTTAATATTTTACCAAAAACTAAAACTTGTATTTTATCAAACTTAGATTTTTCAATACATGAATAGGAAAGTCAAAATAAGTTTGTATAGGAAGTTTAAGCATGCATGTATAACTACAATACATCTACTATACATGTAAACCATTTAAACTTGTTTTGATCAATCTATTCATGAAAACAAATATCGGTTAAACTAAAAACCGAAAAACCATTATCCAAACATAAAAACGTGTGTGTTGTGCACTTGAGCATATCAACTATACTAAGCTTTACAACTGGATCTAAAACACACTAAACTCTTTGATACCTAAGTCTTCTTGACGATCTTCATCTTCAAGTCGACTCGGTCCAAACACCGTGATCCAACGAGCATGGTTATGTATCATCTTGACGCTCAGGCTCGGGAATCACCAAGTGAAGGCTTCCAAACTCCTCTTTTTGAAGCAATCACCAACTAATATCTTGATCAATGATCTGTAACTAAAATCACAAGATTATTAGTAAACATAACTACATGAGTTAACCATCATCAAAACTAGAGAGGAAGGCCTCCGGGCCAACAGGTTTCAGGGGTAAAATCGTCCCCTAAAAAGCCTCCATAATGGGGGTTAACTCCCTCATTATGTGGGCAATAATTGACCCAGTAATGAGGGCAGTTATAACAGAGACGCAGGGTTCCTTTGTAGTTGAAATGCGGGTTTCGAGCCTTGCGTTTAGCCGTTGAGGTAATGCTTGAGCTTCGCATTAGGTTGAAATGTGAGCTTCAAGTTCTACGTCAAGCTTTATGTAAGACGCGGGCTTTAGACTCTGCGTCTTGGTAATTATGGTGAAGTAGAGACACGGGTTCGACCCTCACGTCTTGATACTGCAGTGATGTTGGGATGCGACCTTCAAACTCTGCATCTAGGTCATTGTAGTGAATTAGAGACGTGGGTTTCGACCCTCGCGTCTTAATACTGTAGTGATGCTGAGACACAAGTTTTGATCCTCGCATCTTGGTGCTACACCAGTGGTTATGATTAGCCTTACTCTGGAGTTTGGATTCTGCTTTCTGATGACTTGTCCTCAGTGATTTTTAGACAGTCTACAGAACCCCCTCCAAAGTTTTCGATATTCACGATTAACTGGGACGGATTTCAAAATACTTTGGACTTTGGTTGAATCCATACTTCTCATGATTGGACTGACAATCATTTGAGATACCCTGAGCTGGATCCTGTCTGAAATGTGATCTTCGTGAGTGTACTGTAAAAACCCTTTGAAGCCGCCAGAAATGATCGTGGTGAGTGTCTAGATACGCATTACAGACCTCCTCGGTGCTCTGAGTTGGTTGTCGGTGTACTATTAAACCAGAGGTAAACAGTCGTCTGCTTGTGTCAGTATACTGTTGAACTGATTGCAGAAGCGAAGACTGAATGTAAGTCTTGTAGACGCAAATGTCATATTGCCTTAGAGACGCAGTCCTCATTTGACGTGGAGACACATCTCCCACCTTGCTGAAGAGGATGTAGTCTTCGAAGTGGAGACTCAGTTTTTTGAAGTGAAGATGCAACTCACTTTGCTGAAGAGACGCGACCTTTGGGGGGACGCAACTTTTGAAGTGAAGATGCAGCTCTTACTCTGTTGAATAGACGCGACGTTTGGAGGGACGTGGCTTTGTTAAACGCGAGACCCACGTTCTGGGTATATTGTCACGTGTCTGGCAAAGTTAAGGGGACGTCTTTTTCTTAACGCGCGAAATTCGCGTCCGTTTAAGACATGTTCCACATGTCGGGCGAAGATTGGACCTCGAGACATGCGCCGCGTATCTCTACGGATCACCATGTAAAAAGATAACAGTCTTTCAAGAGTCATCATTAGACTTTTCTTCTTCTCCGCTGAGCCTTGTGTCGAGAATTAAGAAAAGCTTAAAGCTTTTTCCATTTTTCTTCGTTTTTAACACCGATTTCACGGTTGAAATGACACCAAAGATCAAACATGCTGCCTCGTCCTCGAGCGTTGTCGCTCCAGAGGCTCAAATGGGCGGTCCTTCCATGCAGGAGGGCGCCATTTTAGGTAATAAAACCATCTAAACTGGTTTCCACCATTAAAGGGGCTTGAAGAGTTTTCTTAACTTTTAAGTCTCCTCTGAAATTTGAATCGCCGATGCGAGGCTCATGCCCGTGTTTGATTTTCAGATGCGGCTCTTGTATTGGTAGGTAAGACGCGGGTTTGACGACCTCCGCGTCTTCACTTCATCAGCTTGAGTCCGTATCTGCTTATTGAACGCGGGCCTCATAGAGCCTCGTGTTTGATCCTGACACTTAGAGAACTTTCCTAAGTAGGGAGTTCAGACGCGGATATAATGTGAGCCTTGCGTCTCTGAGGTTGAACGCGGGCTTGACCGAATCTCGCGTCTAGATCCTACACTTAGAAAATTTCTAAATTATGGATTTTAAGGTGCATGCTTCGTGCGAGCCACGCGTCTTTAGGTTTAGACGCATGCTTCTCTGAGCTCCGCGTCTGGATTTAGCTCGCTCCTTAGATTCAACATTTAGTCATTTTTTCATTTAGATTACTGACTGTATGTTGTCTTCTTTGCAGTGTGATATTCCTCCAGCCCTTTATCCAAGAAGTGCCACTTTGGGCACATAGGTGGCGCTGATCTGAGTTTGACTTTTGCGCTTCAGAGGACTGCTTCTGTGACTACTGGTAAGTCAAAGGAGCGAAAGGAGAGGATCAGCAAGGCCAGTATGCTGACCCTTCAAGAGATCCTTTCTGATGGCCAGTTCGAGTCGGATTCCCGTGCTCTACTAAGGAAACCGGTTTTTTCTTTGGTGACTGATCGGCAAAAAGCAAGCACAAAATTAGGTAAAGGAATGTGGGTCGATGTTACTACTTTTGCGATTCTTCCGTAGTAGCAAAGTGGCTTTACGGGTCGTATCCACAAGGAGGGAGAGCGATGAAAGCTTGATGCAGCTTCTTTGTTCAAGAAAAGAGAAAGTTCTTTATTTTAAATAAAGAATTTGAAAATAAAAACAAGTTGGTTTCAAAAATTATTTTAGAATAATTTGGTGGTTTGTAAAAGTGATTTTTCTAGAGGGTAAAAACGCATGGCTAACTTTCTACTAAGTGCTCCCACTAATCTTTAACTTCTTGAAGATGTAGCCTCACGATGGATCATAGGCAAGTATAACCTTTATGCATATGAACTATTCACGTTGGGACCGAATGAAAGTCCTTCCTTTAACTTAGCTTCACATGGCCAAACTTGGACATTCCCTTATCAAGATCTAATAGAAGGCGAGAATAAGAGAAGACACAAGTGCACTAATGGTATCGATAAAGTTAAAATGAAAATCTCTAACTTACAAAAATAAGTAAAACATACAATTCATAGATCATCAAAAACCCGTTAAGAATGAAATATAAGAAAGCGAACACTTGTATGTAAGTTAGAGTTAGAACCCTCGTCTTAAGATATCATATCTTTTGTTTATATAAGGCTTTTTTGACACTATTGACTCATTTGGGTTTATCAATCAAGTTGTTAGAGATTAGTGGGTTAGTAGTTAGTTAGCCATGCAATGGAAGAGTTAGTTAGACATGGTAGTAAAAGAAACAACAAAAGAAAAGAAGTAAGGAGAAAGGGAGTTATACTAAAATAAGAAAGTAAAAGCAAATGGAAAATACAAGTAAATGGAAAGAAGAAAGAGAAGTATTACTTGTATTAGATTGCCACCTTCAAATATAACTTTACACACACACTCTCTTTCCCTCTAATGGTTAAACTAAAACTAGAAGAAGAAGGAAACAACAACTACAACTCCTAATACAAGATAACAACTACTTGCTAAAGCTCTGGATATCTCCTCTGTTGAACCCCAAGGGGGTATTTATAGGCACCAGGGGAAAGCGGGCCAGGGGGATAACCCTTGGCCCAAAGCACGGGCGCGGCCGCGCCCGTACAGCAGCGAAAACGTGGCCTGGGCCGCATTTCCTCAGCGCTGCCAGGGCGACGCACGCCTGGCTTCCTGCTGGGTGCCGTCCCGTCTGTCCCCTGTCAGCTGGATCTTCTGATTTGTTGATTTGATGACCTGAGCTGCCAAAATCTCCTCCCTAAGGTCAATGGCTACTTGGTAGGCTTTTAATCACCCATTAAATGGTGATTTAGGGTCTTCTTTTTCATATGCATACCATAGACCTAGGATCAAGCAAACAAAGCTTTATTAGCAGAATTTTATACCAAATAAATATGCGGATGTGATAAAAATTATGCAAAATTGGAGACTAATCACACCCCCACACTTATCCTTTTGCACGTCCTGAGCAAAATAAAAATAAGAGAATTATTACACCACTTTCGCAGGTGACGCGATTGCACTGAGCATGTGCAACAAGCCTTTAAACCTTTAGGTTTCCCGTAGAGGATGAGTGTTGTCTCCTGAGAGTTTTCAGCGAATTACACCCACAAAATCTAATAAATGAAAAATGTTAGTTGTAAGCAAAATCTCTTTCAAGAAAAAGAATTTTCAATCATCTCAGTAAAAATGACTGAATGATATGAGAATTAGGTTCAACCCTCATAAGTCCTCTTATATTTTAGCCCTCATAAAAGAAGAAATTATGATTTTTCTTTAAATTTATAAGGAGCTTGTACTTCTAACTTTATTCTGTTATTTTGCTTTGGAAAGACATGTATAATGTGTAAGTGTGATGTGCTTGGGATTTTTTAACACAACTTTGAATGTAATTTTAATTTTATTAATGTTTATTTATATGTTTATTCTTGGTTTCATTAGGCTTTCTACTTTACTCATATAACACATATCAAACCGATGACTCCCAAACCAGATGATTTTAGGGCACCAGGTGGAAAAAAACCCCTCAGGTCAAATATGCAAGTAGAGTAGGCCATGAAATCAAGATTTACTTGTGTATGTGTATTGGCATGAGTAATCATACTTCTTGAGGCACAATTATCTAGCTTTTTTTTCAGAGTTATGTCTCTAAATCCTAAACATATGTATGTGGTTTATGCATATTTTACTAAGGCTAAATAAAAGATATGAGTTATTTTCCTTTTTCCTCCCAACTTTTAGTCAAACCAATATTTCATTTTTATTTAGGTTAAAATAAAGATTCCTTAATAAGGTTGCCTTAATTCTTTCAACACTTTAGCATTTTTATAAAGAGTATAAAAAAATTTTTTTGTTAAGGAGATTTTTTTTAATACAATGAAAAGAAAGAATGTTAGCACCCTCACACACCTATCTAATGCATTATCCTCAATGCTTAGTCATGTAAATGCAAATGCAATAAAGAGTGGGGAGAAAAACAATTTCACCGTCTCCGTTGACTTGGATCGACCAAGTGTGAATGGGCTAAAGGAGAGGGAGAAGAAGAAATTTTCAAAAAGGTTATGTACAAGTATATAAGGGGTGAACATATACACAATAAGTATAAAGAAAAAGTTATTTTTTAATCACTTTTTTTTGGTGGTGTGTGGATGGCGATGGTCAGGTGTACGACGGAGCGAAAAGACTCAGCACAAGTTCAGCCTAGGCTGCAGGCTCAGTGGTCAAAAAGGGCTTCAGTCTTTATCCATTCACTTTGAATTCCGTATCGTTCTTAGGATCTACAATAATCACAGCACTGTGTGAGAAAACAGTGCGCACAATGAACGGTTCAGACCAACGAGTCTTCAGCTTTCCCATGTAAATGTGAACCCTCGAGTTGAACAACAAAACTTTGTCTACCGGGGCAAAGTTTTTCCGGTTTATGATCTGGTCATGAAAAAGTTAATCCTACTTTTGATGATCTGAGCGTTCTCGTAGGCTTCATTCCGTATCTCTTCTAATTCTGAGATTTGCAGTCTCCTTAGCTCAACGGTCTTAGTCAGATCAAAATTGAGTTGCTTAATGGCCCATAGGGCACGGTGTTCTAACTCAACTAGCAGATGACAGGCTTTTCGGAATATGATTCTGTAAGGAGACATCCTCAGGATTGTCTTAAAAGCAGTGCGGTAAGCCCACAATGCATCGTTTAGTTTGATCGACCAATCCTTTCGATTTTGTCTGACAGTCTTTTTCAAAATGAGCTTGATCTGTCGATTGGTGACTTCGACCTGCCCATTTATCTGGGGATGATACGGAGTGGATAACTTGTGATTGATGGAATATTTTCACATCAGAACTTCAAAAACTCTATTGCAGAAATACGATCCATTATCACTATTTATTGCTCTGAGGGTGCCAAATCGGGAGAAGATATTTTCATTGAGAAATTTGACAACCACTTTGTTATCATTGGTCTTTGTAGGCATAACTTCTATCCATTTAGAGACATAGTCTACAGCAACAAAATGAATTGGTTGCCAAAGGAATTTGGGAATGGTCCTATGAAGTCGATACCCCAAACATCAAAAATTTCAACTTCAAGAATCGGGTTCAGGGGCATCATGTCTCTTCTGAAAAATTTTCTAATCTTCTGACAATTTGCACATGTCTTGCAAAAGTGGAATGAGTCTTTGAATAAAGTGGACCAGTAAAACCCACTCTGTAAAACTTTCTCTGCAGTCTTGCGGGGACCGAAGTGTCCTCCGCATGCAAGTTCATGACAAAAGCTTAGCACACTCCTCTATTCTTCCTCTGGGATGCATCATCGAATAATATGGTCGGGACAATACTTAAAAAGATACGGTTTGTCCCAGAAGAAGTACCGTACTTGCGCAAAGAAACGACACTGGTCTTTCTTTGTCCAGTCAGCGGGTAATTGTCCAGTAGCCAGGTAATTGACTATGTCCGCATACCAGGGTTCCTTAAAAATGGCCAGGATGTACTCGTCTGGGAAATCCTCATTGATCAGAGTTTGTATGATAGGTGTGTTAAGAATTCATGATCAGTGACCACATTTCTATACCTCGTTTATCCTAAATTTTAGGTCAAATTCTTGAAGAAAAAGGATCCACCAAATCAGTCAGGCTTTTGTTTCTTTCTTGGTCATGAGGTATTTTAGTGCCGAGTGATCCGTGAAAATCACCGTCTTCGAGCCTAACAAGTAGGGCCGGAACTTCTCTAACGCAAAGACAACGACCAAGAATTCCTTTTTGGTCATTATATAATTCTGTTAGGCGTCATTCAAGGTCCTACTCGAGTAGTAAATTACGTGCTGCCTATTGTCGATGCGCTGTCTTAGAACAACGCCAATAGCAAAATCAAAGGCATCGCACATAATTTCAACCGGTTGTGCCCAATTAGGAGCAGAAATAATAGGCGCAGAAATAAGTTCTTACTTAAGCTTCTCCTATGACTTGAAACATTCATCGTTAAAATCAAAGGGCACGTCCTTTGCGAGCAGGTTGGTTAAGGGCCTAGCGATCTTGCTAAAATCCTTAATGAACTATCGGTAGAACTCAACATGCCCTAGAAAGGATCTAATGTCCTTGACGTTTTTGGGTGGTGGAAGCTTAGCAATCACTTCTACTTTCGCCTTGTCCACTTCAATGCCTCTCCTATAAATCTCATGGCCTAAGACAATCCCCTGTCGCACCATGAAGTGACATTTCTCCCAGTTCAGAGTTAGTTTCTTTTCTTTGAATCTTTGCAGAATCAACTCAAGATGATGAAGACATTGTTCAAATGAATCTCCATAGATGGAGAAGTCATCCATGAAAATCTCAAGAAAATGTTCTACCATGTCGGAGAACAAACTGAGCATGCACTATTGGAATATTGCGGGAGCATTCCCAATCCAAAGGGCATGCATCGATAAGCGAATGTTCCGAATTGGCAGGTGAACTGGTCTTTTCCTGGTCATCTGCAACAATGGGATTTGATTGTATCCCGAGTACCCATCTAGAAAGCAATAGTACTTATGTCCAGCTAAGCGTTCAAGCATTTGGTCGATGAAGGGTAGCGGGAAGTGGTCTTTACGGGTAGCGGCATTCAACTTTCTATAGTCGATACAAACACAAACCTTAGTAGGCAGTTTTTTTTGTACCAACTCTTTTTGCTCATTTTCAACCACCGTAAAGCCAGCTTTCTTTAGGACCGCAAGAACAGGGCTAACCTACTGGCTATCAGAAATAAGATAAATGATCCCATTATCTAATAGTTTCAAAATTTTCACTCTTTCTGCCTCTTGCATAAGTGGGTTAAGCCTGCATTGTGGGTCCCTCTTAGGAGTCGCTTCATCAGTTAAATAGATTCTATGTTAAACTATGGCTAGACTTATCCCTTTGATATCCTTCATTGTCCATCCAATGGTTTTCCTATGTCTCTCCAGAATAGACATTAAGCTGTCCTCTTATTGCTCAGTCAGGTGGGATGCTATGATGACTGACAGGGTTTCTCTTCCGACCAGGTAGGCGTACTTGAGGTGTTCAGGTAAGGCTTTTAGCTCTAGGAAAGGTGTTGCTTCTTTGGAGATAATATCCGGACTTTCAATCCTGTGATGAGGTACACTTGGGCTTGATGCCCAGTCCACTGCCGAATCTACGATCTGGTCTAGATTAAATTCTCAGACTCCAGATCAAACTCTGTCTCTGTTTCTATCTCCATACTTTCCTCATGCTCACTGGTCAGATTTTCGATGAAATTGACCTCAAAAGTCTAATCATTGATATTCCTGGGTTGTCTTCCAAGATTGAAGACATTGACTTCCTTCGTCATATCTCCAAAGGTCAATCGCATGGACCTATTTCTACAGTTAATTATGGCATTGGCTGTAGTAAGGAATGAGCGTCCTAAGATGATCGGAGTTTTAGACCGCGGATTTGACACAGGTTGGGTCTCTAGCACAATAAAGTCAACGGGGTAGATGAAATCCCTGACCCAGATAAGGACATCTGTGATTTTCTCCTTCAAAATTTTCACAGATCGGTCAGCTAACTAAATGGTGACTCGAGTTAGACTCAACTCGCCCAATCTAAGTTGCTGGTATACTGAGAGAGGCAGCAAGTTAATACTTGCTCGCAGGTCAAGTAGTGCTCTGCTAATTTATGTTTGTCCTATGGTGCAGGAAATTGTGGGACATCCGGGATCCTTGTATTTCACCGGAATGGGACCAGACTGAATTTCGCTTATATTGGTTGCCAAGAATACTTTCTTGGGCACATTTATCTTTCTCTTCTTTATACGCATATCCTTAAGATATTTGGCATAGGCTGGGACTTGTTGGATAGCGTCAAGAAGAGGCACATTCAGTTTGACCTGGTTAAACATCTCAAGCATCTTCTCCATGTGCATATTCTTACTATTGTTCCTAAGCCTATTGGGAAAGGGTGCTCCAGGCTTATGAATTTGTTCAACAGTTTTGTCCTCGTCAGATGTTTGTGGAGCAGATTAGGAGAAACTATCAGAGGTGGAGGCTGGAGTAGGATTAATGTGGACTGAATTTTTCTATTGGTAGACCTGATTGTCCACCTTCTTTCCAGATCGAAGTGTGTGAACAACATTGCACTAGTTGATCGAAGGATCCTAAATTTCATACGCTTGATTGGAGTTTTTAGGGTTAACTAGCGGCTGACTAGGTAAAGTACCCTTTGGTCTTTCACTTAGAGAGCTAGCCAATTGGCTCATCTGTATTTTCAATCTCGATATGGCCTGTGAATGGTTGTTCAGCGTTTGTCCCTGATTTTGCATGAAAGCGGCTTGGGACTTCATAAAAGCCTCCATGCTATCCTCCAATTTACTGAATTTCTTCTCAATTGGTGAACTTTGGGAGGAGGAAGATGGAGCTTGACTGGGGAAATTTGTTAGATGAGTGGGATGGTGAAAATTATTGGGAAAGTTTGGCCTGGGAGAATTGTTCTGGGCCCAAGAGAAATTTAGATGATTTCTCCAACCGGGATTGTATGTTTGCGAGTAAGGATTATGCGGCAGCCGTGAGTAGGCCGCGTTCAGGTGTTCTGGTGGCACTTGCTAGGTATGAAAAATAGGGCACTCTTCAAAGACATGGTTCAATGCCTGACAGTATGAACAACTCAGATTGTGAATTGGTGGTGGGTTGATTTTGTTGACATTAGCTGGCTCTTTTATTTCTAGAGTCTCTATTCTCCTTATTAGGGTTGGAATCTTAACTTCTGTAGTTATGGATAATTCTAGAGATAGGATCCCTCCTCTTGAAGTTATAGATTGTGAATTCCTTGATTTTTCTGAGGCGGCTCTCATTGCAGGGTTTTCTCAGCTAAATCCTCAAATAAATTCCAACCCTGATTATTATCCTTTTGCAAGAACCCTCCCTGACACATGATTTCTAACAGGATTTTCGTTTGATAATCTAAACCATCGTAGAGAATCTGGCACTGACGCTATTTCTCTACACCGTGATGAGGGCATTAAGCTAGGAGATCTTTGAATCGCTCAAAGTATCTCCAAAATGGTTCGCTCGATTCTTCCCTGAACTGTATGATATTCTTTCTAATGAGGGCAGTTTTGTGAATTGGGTAGAATTTCTTCAAGAAGGCTTTGATGAAATCATCCCATGTCATAACTGAATCTGCCGCCAAACTATACAACCATTTTTTAGTTAGGTCCTTTAGGAAAAAGGGGATGAAATGTAACCTAACGGCATCGTCTCCTAGCTGGGGAATACACATCATGAGGTGCACTTATTCAAATTCCCTAATAAAGAAGTATACGTCCTCCGATTCTAAGCCATGAAACTTTGGGAAAGTGTTGATGAATTGAGGTTTTAATTCAAAGTTATTTCCATTTGCCTCAGGCAGTTTAGATGGCAATGAGGTTCTGATCAGGTAAAACCTGTCCTGAAGTGACGCCATCACCGGTTCTGGATGCAAAGGTAGAGAAGTGTTTCTGGTTAATCTGAATGTTATAGGATTCTTAATCCACTCTTGTATGCAGCACACTATAAACAACGAAAAGACAACAAACAATCGAAAAAAGAAAAAAAACAAACAAAAGAAAGAAAAACAACCACAAAGCCTTTATCTAAGGTACCTTGACCTATACGACTCCTAACTGGTCGATTCTCCAGGGGAGATTGTTGCAGGAACTCGACTACAAGCTAATCGGCCAGGAAAGGGCAAAACTCGGTGGGAGGTATCCGGGCGTGAGCCACGACCTTAATTACACCAAACCACGGAGCTTTCGTGGCTTTGCCTCTCAGTCCACTTTCCTTAGACACCAATTTTGTAGGAGTATAGTTGTAACGCCCCGATTTCCAAGATACGGGGACGTCACTGCGACGTATATACGTAGGTCAGAGAGTGCCCCCACGCATATACGCTAAGCGTAAAGTACAACAAGAAATCAGAGTACACACGAGGCGTGGTATTCATACAAATGCCAACATGAAAGGTACATATACAAAGTCATCACAGTATGATAAACATCTACACATTACATGTGTCTTTTATCATAACAAGTCCAAAAGTAAAATATACAAGATGAACAACAAAATGCTCACGAGTAGGATGGAGATCCCGTGAGTCAAAAGAGGAGCCTGGCACGAAGGAAGAAGAGCTAGCCTGCTCACTAGAGGAAGCTCAATCTACAGTGGATGGCTCCACTACGATCCAAGCTTCGAAATCTGAATATGCAAATCCAAAGGGTCAAGAGATATAATAGTAAACAACTATAGCCAAGTGGCAAAGCGATAAGGATAGGGGTTAGAACACAAGTATAATATATGAGAACAGGTATCGCATACATGGAACAGGAAATCGAAAGTAAGGTTAATTATAAGCAAAAGTGATTGTATACGCTTAGGTCACGGTCCCATGAGACTAGTACATCGAAGGAATAATCCAAACAAGGAAACCCTCATATATATACCTTTGACTCATGCCACAGTATATCCAAGCGTATAGAATCAGAGATGCAAATCAACTATGGTCAAGCCAAGAATACATAACAGTAATTGTCAAGGGTCCATAACACGGGTACCATAAGTCATAACCGTAACTAAGACGGATATCATAACAGGTGCTCGTGACGGAAACTATAACAGGAAACACAACTGAAATCCATAGACAACGTCTACTTATTATTATTATCATTATTACTCGTCTAACTCATATATCTAGGTATGTGTTTGAGTGTACATCCCACACACATACATCCATATATAAGAAAGTCGAGGGTCGTTACCGGAAGTAGATGGAGAACTGATATCACCTCTTATAGTGGTTTCCATACACCTGGAACCAGCTTTGGAGGCCCAAAGTCCCCTAAATGTAATGACATATAACTTACCGCCAATATATATATCCCATCACTATAAGCAAGGTATCATTCCGGCATCCATCACTTCCTCCCATACCCATACAAGTTGTCCCTTTTTATAGTTTATTAATATAATTATCTGATTATGGGAATGAGTAGGATCATAACTGTAATCATACATGTAGTCAGAACTGTAATCATAAATGTAATCAGAAATGTAAGACATAGCAAGTGATCAGGTACTACATTCCCATTATCGAGATAATTATACAATGTCAAGTGAGTCATGCCTTGTTGTAAAGAGATAGCATGACAAAATGGTGATATACATGTGTTAAAAGGAAACATAAAACTAACAAGTCTAAAGAATTGACAAACGGTTGATAATGTTAACGAACAAGTCATGAAGTATCAAGTGGTGAGATCCATCAAGTAATAAGTCATGTGGTATCAATTATGAAGTATAAACAAGACTAAAGTACCACATGCATAGAGGTTAAGATCCAAAATCAGAAAAGAAAGCAACTAAATTAACCAGTCAGAATTAGTCGACTAGGTGAGAGATTAGTCGACTAATAAGGGTCTTCAGTCGACTAGTAGTCCGCAGGAGTCGACTAAAGTGGTTTTCCAGAGAGTTTGGTAGTCGACTTGGGTTGGAAGGGTAGTCGACTTGGTGAACTATAAGTCGACTAACGGGTACGCAAGTCGACTAAATCTGTGATATAAAAAGTTGGGATTTATTTCAGGGACATGTTAGTCGACTAGGATCAAGGGTATAGTCGACTAAAGGTATCTAGTCGACTAGTAATATAGACTAAGTCGACTAGGGCCGAGAGTTGGTGTTTTTGGTTCAAGGAAAATTAGTCGACTAGGGGTCAAAATGTAGTCGACTAGGGGAGTCTAGTCGACTGACAAAATAGCTTAGTCGACTAAAACTGTGAAATCAGAAAAGCTACGTTTTAACTAAGGTGGGTTAGTCGACTAGGCCCTAGGTTAAGTCGACTAATCGAGGTCGGGAAACAGCTTACAGAGCAGAATTTGGTGGTTGTTCTTGAGGGTTAAAAATATGATTTTGAGAACATAAATGTACAAGATAGGGAGACACATGCATACAAGAAATTGATCAAGTCTTGGTGAGTAAAGATACTCACGTAGATCGGTTATGCGAAGCTTTACGAACTCGGAATGGTTGTGGTCGACGAATTGATCAACGGAGATGTAATCGACGAAGAGAGATGATCCCCAATCCAAAGTAGTTGAGGTTGAAGTGAAGATGAAGACCTAGGTGATTGATGTTGAGATAGAGGAGGGAATGGTGAAGGTTTTCTCTTTGGTGAAGTGAAAAAGGGAAAGAAATGTAAAGGAAGGGATTTATATAGGTTTTGATTTATAAAGGAGATGTAATTATGTAGAAGGGAGGGGTTTAATTGCAAAATAGGAGATGGGATGGGTGTCTCTTCTTGGCCACTTGGCCGGCCATGGGGAAGAGAGAGAGGGGTGCATTAATGGGGATATTTTGGAGGAAAGATATTTTGGAAAATATGAATTGTTGGAATTTTTAGAAATTGGAAATCCTTTGGCTTGGAGAAGAAGGAAAGAATAAAGGAAAAGAGAAAAAGAAAAGATTTGAAATGAGAAGATATTTTCTTGGTCTCCAAATCAAAATGTCGGAAACACAGTTTCCCGAGTTAATGTCGAGCATGCGGGAAAACATTTCAGAAAATACCGAAATCGTCCGAAATTCAAGTATCTCGGAACGACTCGTAATTGATACCAAAAATCAATAATATTATACTAAATATCATAGTGAAATCCGTTTTAAGAAATACGGTATAGTTTTAAAGTTAAAAATCCCGGAACCAATAAAATACCGACTCCGTTGGAATTTTCATAAATTCATAAAATCCTCAGAAAAAGAATGTAGGTAGAAAATATGATTCTAAGGAATAATGCCTAAAGGGCCATCTTGAAATTCCTAACTGTTTGGAATTTAAAAATACTGGAATCAGTCTTCTATCGACTCCGGCGGAAATCCATAAATTCGTAAAATCTTCAGAAAAAGTATTTAAATAAGAAATGTGATTCTAAGAAGAAAAGTCTAAAGACTCTTCTGGAAATTCCAAGTGGTTTGTGAATTAAAAATCCGGGAAGCGGTCAGCGACACTGGCCGACACCCGTTATGAAGAAATTCCTTTTAATTTCAGAAAATTCCAGAAATTCATGTAAAATCTAATATATTGGAAAATGATATTTGAAATTAAAATTGGTCGAATACGGAAAGTAAATCGAAAAATACGTTCGAAAAACTGAATACGCAATTAAGCACGTATTCCGGGAACGGGGTATTACAATCTACCCACCTTACAAAAATTGCGTCCTCGCAATTTCGCTAAGGGGCAAATTGAACACAAAGGGGATATGGTTGAAATCAAAGGCTTCGAAAAAACAAAAACAGGATAAGACGAATCATATGAAGAATTAAGATGGACAATGATAGAATGATAAGGGACATATTAATAAAGATAACTAATTCCAAGATCTAGGGTAGTGGTTACCATGATATCCTAGGGTTCCTGCTCCGGATGCTGGTCTACCCACTCTGCTGCATCCTCCGATGTCTCTGCCTCCATGATGCGAACTTGACCTCTACCATGGTCTGCTCTAGGCCTCATTCCTCTCTGCTGATGAGCATACTGCTGAGGCGGAAATGGAACTCTTCGATCCACAGGTTCTGGGTTCCTCCTTAATGGTGGAGCTGGAAGAGCTGGGGCTGGATGTGCTGGTCGGATTGGTGCCACATGACCAAACTTCCTGTGTGGGCAATCCCATAGCATATGACTCCCTGACCCACACACTAAACATAATCTCTTAGCTACTCGACAATCGTTCTTATAATGCCCGGGTCTGTGGCAATAGTTGCATACAATCTGAGACAGAGGAGGTTGGGATGGTCTCTTCATCATCGGGCCATGGTTTGCCCTACCTGCATCTCCCTCATCTATCAACTCAAAAGGCCTCTTCTTGGCCTGGTGTCTCATCTGATCCCCTTGCTCCTTCTCAAACCCACGCTCTACCTCCCGAGCGATGGTGAGAACCTCTGCATAGGTCTTCAGCTGCTGGGCATCAGGTACATCTGAATCTTCATCTGTAGACCCTGCTGAAACCTGCTCGCTCGCTTCTCCTCGTCCGTTACCATATACGGCGCGAAGCGGCTCAGTCGAAGAAACTCCGCGGCATACTCGTCCACGGACTTGTTCCCCTGCTGGAGTCTGATGAATTGCTCCTCCATATCTTTCTGCGCCGTAGCAGGGAAAAAGCGACTGTAAAAACTCTTGGAGAAAGTATCCCAGGTAATAGGTTTCTCCAACCGGGCCTCCTCGGCCAACCACCAAGTTCGAGCTATGTCTTTAAGCTGAATCTTGGCGACTTCAACTTGGTTCTCCTGTGGGACACGGGCTGCGTTCAGCAGGTCTGTCGTGTCCGTCAACCATTGCTCCGCCTCCAATGGTTTCTCGCTCCCCGTGAATATAGCAGGCTGTAGTCTTCTGAAGTCCGATACATTCCCGGGTTTCTGTTCCTTCGGGGCTGCTAACTCTTGTCTAAGGAGCTCGGTCTGCTGCTGCTGATTTTCCATCTGCCGTTGCTGGTTTCCCAGCATAGCCTGAATGATTCCCAAGACATCGGCATTCTCTCCTCCTACGGGTTCATTCGGTACTTGCCCGATGTTGTTACGACCCGATCGTCTCTCCATACCGAATAGATGAAAGATAACTGGATTTGAAAACAAATGGAAGGAGTTTAGGATACAAGGAAATGAATCAAGGAAGGAATCAAGAAGGACTTAACAACTTTGTATATTATAGTTGGCATTAGCAAATTACAGGAATTTGCCGCTTGTTTGTACTTTAGGTGTGAGAGCCTAGGCTCTGATACCAACCTGTAACGCCCCGATTTCCAAGATACGGGGACGTCACTGCGACGTATATACGTAGGTCAGAGAGTGCCCCCACGCATATACGCTAAGCGTAAAGTACAACAAGAAATTAGAGTACACACGAGGCGTGGTATTCATACAAATGCCAACATGAAAGGTACATATACAAAGTCATCACAGTATGATAAACATCTACACATTACATGTGTCTTTTATCATAACAAGTCCAAAAGTAAAATATACAAGATGAACAACAAAATGCTCACGAGTAGGATGGAGATCCCGTGAGTCAAAAGAGGAGCCTGGCACGAAGGAAGAAGAGCTAGCCTGCTCACTAGAGGAAGCTCAATCTACAGTGGATGGCTCCACTACGATCCAAGCTTCGAAATCTGAATATGCAAATCCAAAGGGTCAAGACATATAATAGTAAACAACTATAGCCAAGTGGCAAAGCGATAAGGATAGGGGTTAGAACACAAGTATAATATATGAGAACAGGTATCGCATACATGGAACAGGAAATCGAAAGTAAGGTTAATTATAAGCAAAAGTGATTGTATACGCTTAGGTCACGGTCCCATGAGACTAGTACATCGAAGGAATAATCCAAACAAGGAAACCCTCATATATATACCTTTGACTCATGCCACAGTATATCCAAGCGTATAGAATCAGAGATGCAAATCAACTATGGTCAAGCCAAGAATACATAACAGTAATTGTCAAGGGTCCATAACACGGGTACCATAAGTCATAACCGTAACTAAGACGGATATCATAACAGGTGCTCGTGACGGAAACTATAACAGGAAACACAACTGAAATCCATAGACAACGTCTACTTATTATTATTATCATTATTACTCGTCTAACTCATATATCTAGGTATGTGTTTGAGTGTACATCCCACACACATACATCCATATATAAGAAAGTCGAGGGTCGTTACCGGAAGTAGATGGAGAACTGATATCACCTCTTATAGTGGTTTCCATACACCTGGAACCAGCTTGGAGGCCCAAAGTCCCCCTAAATGTAATGACATATAACTTACCGCCAATATATATATCCCATCACTATAAGCAAGGTATCATTCCGGCATCCATCACTTCCTCCCATACCCATACAAGTTGTCCCTTTTTATAGTTTATTAATATAATTATCTGATTATGGGAATGAGTAGGATCATAACTGTAATCATACATGTAGTCAGAACTGTAATCATAAATGTAATCAGAAATGTAAGACATAGCAAGTGATCAGGTACTACATTCCCATTATCGAGATAATTATACAATGTCAAGTGAGTCATGCCTTGTTGTAAAGAGATAGCATGACAAAATGGTGATATACATGTGTTAAAAGGAAACATAAAACTAACAAGTCTAAAGAATTGACAAACGGTTGATAATGTTAACGAACAAGTCATGAAGTATCAAGTGGTGAGATCCATCAAGTAATAAGTCATGTGGTATCAATTATGAAGTATAAACAAGACTAAAGTACCACATGCATAGAGGTTAAGATCCAAAATCAGAAAAGAAAGCAACTAAATTAACCAGTCAGAATTAGTCGACTAGGTGAGAGATTAGTCGACTAATAAGGGTCTTCAGTCGACTAGTAGTCCGCAGGAGTCGACTAAAGTGGTTTTCCAGAGAGTTTGGTAGTCGACTTGGGTTGGAAGGGTAGTCGACTTGGTGAACTATAAGTCGACTAACGGGTACGCAAGTCGACTAAATCTGTGATATAAAAAGTTGGGATTTATTTCAGGGACATGTTAGTCGACTAGGATCAAGGGTATAGTCGACTAAAGGTATCTAGTCGACTAGTAATATAGACTAAGTCGACTAGGGCCGAGAGTTGGTGTTTTTGGTTCAAGGAAAATTAGTCGACTAGGGGTCAAAATGTAGTCGACTAGGGGAGTCTAGTCGACTGACAAAATAGCTTAGTCGACTAAAACTGTGAAATCAGAAAAGCTACGTTTTAACTAAGGTGGGTTAGTCGACTAGGCCCTAGGTTAAGTCGACTAATCGAGGTCGGGAAACAGCTTACAGAGCAGAATTTGGTGGTTGTTCTTGAGGGTTAAAAATATGATTTTGAGAACATAAATGTACAAGATAGGGAGACACATGCATACAAGAAATTGATCAAGTCTTGGTGAGTAAAGATACTCACGTAGATCGGTTATGCGAAGCTTTACGAACTCGGAATGGTTGTGGTCGACGAATTGATCAACGGAGATGTAATCGACGAAGAGAGATGATCCCCAATCCAAAGTAGTTGAGGTTGAAGTGAAGATGAAGACCTAGGTGATTGATGTTGAGATAGAGGAGGGAATGGTGAAGGTTTTCTCTTTGGTGAAGTGAAAAAGGGAAAGAAATGTAAAGGAAGGGATTTATATAGGTTTTGATTTTATAAAGGAGATGTAATTATGTAGAAGGGAGGGGTTTAATTGCAAAATAGGAGATGGGATGGGTGTCTCTTCTTGGCCACTTGGCCGGCCATGGGGAAGAGAGAGAGGGGTGCATTAATGGGGATATTTTGGAGGAAAGATATTTTGGAAAATATGAATTGTTGGAATTTTTAGAAATTGGAAATCCTTTGGCTTGGAGAAGAAGGAAAGAATAAAGGAAAAGAGAAAAAGAAAAGATTTGAAATGAGAAGATATTTTCTTGGTCTCCAAAATCAAAATGTCGGAAACACAGTTTCCCGAGTTAATGTCGAGCATGCGGGAAAACATTTCAGAAAATACCGAAATCGTCCGAAATTCAAGTATCTCGGAACGACTCGTAATTGATACCAAAAATCAATAATATTATACTAAATATCATAGTGAAATCCGTTTTAAGAAATACGGTATAGTTTTAAAGTTAAAAATCCCGGAACCAATAAAATACCGACTCCGTTGGAATTTTCATAAATTCATAAAATCCTCAGAAAAAGAATGTAGGTAGAAAATATGATTCTAAGGAATAATGCCTAAAGGGCCATCTTGAAATTCCTAACTGTTTGGAATTTAAAATACTGGAATCAGTCTTCTATCGACTCCGGCGGAAAATCCATAAATTCGTAAAATCTTCAGAAAAAGTATTTAAATAAGAAATGTGATTCTAAGAAGAAAAGTCTAAAGACTCTTCTGGAAATTCCAAGTGGTTTGTGAATTAAAAATCCGGGAAGCGGTCAGCGACACTGGCCGACACCCGTTATGAAGAAATTCCTTTTAATTTCAGAAATTCCAGAAATTCATGTAAAATCTAATATATTGGAAAATGATATTTGAAATTAAAATTGGTCGAATACGGAAAGTAAATCGAAAAATACGTTCGAAAAACTGAATACGCAATTAAGCACGTATTCCGGGAACGGGGTATTACAATAGTTCTTACAATTTCACCCTCGGTTAATCTCTTAATGAGTCCGAGATATCCCTAGGGCTAACGTCTATCAATTTTTAGTTAAGGCACTGATTGTGTGAGTGCACTTAGAGATGATTTTTGGGCTAAAGAAGGGTGATGAAATCCCCATCTTATCTTGTTTATTTGAGATTTTGCTCTTAATGTCAATTGTGCAAGTGTACAGTTTATTCACAACAAGGTAACACTTAAAGCGATAAATCACTCCAAAATATTGGTCCTATTCTATATGAATGCACACGTACCTTTTCTCCAGCACTCTTCAACAGAAATTGAAATGAATTGAAATAGACACGTGCCCTAAATGCAAGAGTTTAATCCAAATTTCAATTAAGCAACAAGTAAATTTTTGTTGAGTTTATTACACATGTATAAGGTGAAGCATTCAAGGGAACAAAAAAAATTTGAGAAAGCAATTTTAGCGGCTTTCGGCAACCCTGCAGAAGAGTTTGTTAGTACTTCAATCGGAGAAACTCGTTTTTACAAGAATTTTCTGAGGGCAAATGAATCCTCGTGCAACGTCTTTGGCGACCACTTTCGCTTCCTGTAATAGTGAGCTCCTTGGTACTTCTCCTACATACAAGAATAAAGGAAATCTTTAGTATTGAACAATAAAGTTGTTGCCTCCTCGGCAATGGCGCCAAAATTTGATCGGCAAAAAGTAAGCACAAAAATAGGTAAAGGAATATGGGTCGATATTACTACTTTTGTGATTCTACCGTAGTATCAAAGTGGCTCTACGGGTCGTATCCACAAGGAGGGAGAGCGATGAAAGCTTGATGCGGCTTCTTTTTTCAAGAAAAGAGAAAGTTCTTTGTTTCAAATAAAGAATTTGAAAATGAAAACAAGTTGGTTTCAAAAATTATTTTAGAATGATTTGGTGATTTGTAAAAGTGATTTTTCTAGAGGGTAAAAACACATGGCTAACTTTCTACTAAGTGCTCCCACTAATCTCTAACTTCTTGAAGATGTAGCTCACGATGGATCATAGGCAAGTATAACCTTTATGCATGAAACTATTCACGTTGGGACCAAATGAAAGTCCTTCCTTTAACTTAGCTTCACACGGTAAAACTTGGACATTCCCTTATCAAGATCCAATAGAAGGTAAGAATAAGGGAAGACACAAGTGCACTAATGGTATCGGCAATGTTAAAAGAAAATCTCTAGCTTATAAAAACAAGTAAAGCATACTATCCTTAGATCATCAAAAACTCGTTAAGCATGAAATATAAGAAAGCGTATACTTATATGTAAATTAGAGTTAGATCCCTCGTCTTAAGATATCATAGTACACAAGATTTTTTTGACACTATTGACTCATTTGGGTTTATCAATCAAGTTGTTGGAGATTAATGGGTTAGCAGTTAGTTAACCATGCAATGGAAGAGTTAGTTAGACATGGTAGTAAAAGAAACAACAAAAGAAAAGAAGTAAGGAGAAAGGGAGTTACACTAAAACAAGAAAGTAAAAGCAAATAGAAAACACAAGTAAATGGAAAGAAGAAAGAGAAGTATTACTTGTATTAGATTGCCACGTTCAAATACAACTTTTACACACACTCACTCTTTCCCTCTAATGGTTAAGCTAAAACTAGAAGAAGAAGGAAAAACAGCAACTATGACTCCTAAAACATGATAACAACTACTTGTTAAAGCTCTAGATATCTCCTCTGTTGAACCCAAGGGGGTATTTATAGGCACCAGGGGAAAGAGGGCTAGGGGGATAACCCTTGGCCCAAAGCAAGGGCGCGGCCGCGCCCATTCGGCCGCGGAAACGCATCCCGGGCCGCGTTTCGGCCCTGCCAGTGCGGTGCGCGCCTGGCTTCCTGCTGGGTGCCGTCCCGTCTGTCTCCTGTCAGCTGGATCTTTTGGTTTGTTGATTTGATGCCCTGAGCTAATAAAATCTCCTCCCTAAGGTCAATGAATACTTGGTAGGCCTTTAATCACCCATTAAATGGTGATTTAGGGTCTTCTTCTTTATATGCACATCATGGACTTAGGATCAAGCAAGCAAAGCATTATTAGCAAAATTTTATACCAAATAAATATGCGGATGTGATAAAAATTATGCAAAATTGGAGACTAATCAGTGACGCCATTACTGAGAAAGATAGGATCTTGTATGACGGAGACTATAAGTGGCTCCGCCAGATAGGGGAAAAGAAGTTTTTTCTTTCCAATATGGAGAGGATGTATCCCTTGTCCTATCTTCAACACATGTCAGTACACCGCGCGATGGAGTAAGACCTTTCTAGGTTTGTCTCCGGCGTGTCTCTGGCAGATTGGGTGCAAAAGAAGTATACCCTGCTGGCCATAGGAAAGATGTATTTGATTTATTTTCCGAGTTAGTCAGGGTTGAGTATCCAAAAGGAGAAACCCCTCAGTTGGCCGTAACCTTCATCAATCATTCTTGAAAGTGAGGGGCGATTTTCCTGTCGACTTTCGTCTGCTTAGGTGGGTTCACTCCACTGACAAGTCATGGTGGAGCAGGATGGTTGAATTTGTTCTTACCGAACTCAAGGATTTGCTGACACAAGTGGGTTTATACCATTCGGTTAGGGTCATATAGTATGGCCTCCCGCAGAGCTCCCGCAACTTTTATGGCATCCTGGAGCGTTACAATCCCCTGACAGGCACATTTTTCACTCCAGTCGGAGAGATGGGGCTCGCTCTTCATGAGATATATGAAGTTTCAGGGCTAGTCATGGGAGATGCCCTTATGAAGAGTATGTCCCGCCCTTGAGGAACTTCATCTCTTGAGGAAAGAGGATCCTCAGGTGTACGAGACATATTGAGAAGTGTTATGCCACTTACACATCTACGGGAAGATATCCACCTGGAGGAACATGGGCGTTAAACAGATGTCCTGGGCAAGCTATCTGTTCAACGGTATAAATGAAAAATATAGCCCAGTGACTAGTCTGACCCCTTGCACTGATGAAGAAATTGCTGGGAAGATTAATGCCTCTGCAAGCTCCTACACCACCGAGTCAAATGAAGACACTTTCAAACCTGACACGATTTTTAAAAGTTTTCACCACCAGGCCCGAATTCCCATCTCTGACCGGGCTCTATAGGCGGGTTTCTTCATGTTATGGCTGAAGCTTTGTGTTGTGCCAACGCTGTCGCATGAAGTAATCGTCGCCGACGTGGTGTAACCCGTGGTCCTACTAGCGCACGGGAAGTCAATATTTCTTCTCTCGGTGATGGTAGCCGGTATTCAGAGCGGGTTGCGGGCGCTGACCAAAAGCCTGTGCCAAGTGGAGGCCATTGTAGACTCTCAGGGCAGGCCGGTGGTAGATTCGGAAGAAAGGCCAGAAGTAAGGACTCCTAACCCCAAAGTCGAGCTTCCATATACGTACCTGATGACTTGGTACGTTATACATTGCCCTTCATTAATGACGGCGGTGCCTCCCTCTGAAGGCTTTATTCCTTTCGTGCAGAGACTGGAGAATTCGAGCTGGTCTCACTACTATATATAATTTGTTCGGAAACCCATTCTGAGCAGCTCGAATTATCAGCTCGACCGTTTCTTCTCCAAGATTCCTGGTGCGTCCTACGGGGATAAGTTTGCTGACCTTACGGGACCAGATGACTTCACAAGGCTGCCATCTGGAGTCTTCTGGTGGCTGATCAATATTCAACCTGGATATCTGATCTTCCGGCAAGATGACTCATGTACAATCGAGCCTTACATGCCAAGTCATTTTGTTTGGCAGTTTGGCTATGATCAATTATATGTCAGCAACCTTAATGCTGGACTCCGCTTTAGTGGCAACCTATTTGAAGGTGCTCGTGCATGGTACTACGGTGTAGCTGGAGGGACGAGTGCTGTTTTCAGCCTGCCTCACAGGACGCCCAATTGTCATACCAGTCTCAGTTTCTGCACGTGATACTTCCTTGCTAGTAGGGTGTCTGGTTTCAAAATAAATACCTCTTGCATCAAGAGCATCAAGGAGTCTTATAAAGCCAAGTTGGATTCTAACAAACGCGTGCGAGATATGACCGAGTACCAGGCAGCCGAGAGGGAAACATGAGGGAAGGTAGGGGTGGAGCCCAGGAGGGAGGTCAGTCGAACAGGGGCAACAACTACAGAGCTGGGGCCTCGAGTAATAGCAAACAAGGAACAATCTATGAGGAGTCAGCAAGTTATGGCCAAACGTCCTCGTGGATCTACTTCCCAGGGTGAGCCCAGGCCAAGGCTAAGAACGGGTCTGAGGCTAAAGCTTCGACCCGAATGCCTGAAGTAGTCCCTCCTGGTGCTGAGGAGCAGGAGGAGGAAGAGGAAGAAGAGGAGGAAATCCCCACACTTCTCTCCCGAGGTCTGCGTAGTAGGGGCCCTGCGATCCTAGTGGAGGGAGAGCCTGTGGATGAACCTGTCATGGTTGAAGAGGTCAGGCGACCTGAAGTTGACTTGGTAGAGAGGGATGATGTTGAGATTTTGGGAGTCTCCACTCAGCTTGGACCCTCTTCAGCTCAAGAGAGAAGGGAGGAGGTGCCACAGCCTGGGTCTCCCAGCGTGTTGATGCCTACTTTGCGGGTTGTTGAACCCAGCCCTACTACCGGGATTCTTAGTGGTAAAGTCACGATTGTTGAGATCTCCTGGGTTCAATGTCGTCTTCGTCATCTGAAGAACATGAGTATTATTCTGGCGAGGAAGTTGACTTCAGCGATGAACCGCTCTTCCTGACACGAGCAAATTCTCGCATATATCATAGGAAGATATATAGGGGTATATCCCTGCAATGGTTTCGCTGATAGCAGAGATTACTGTAACTGAGCGTTTTTCTTCTATCCTCCTGAATTATTTCTCCATCAAGTTGAGAAAATGTTTTAATATTTCTTTTGAATTTCTTCTACAGAGGTGGCCATCGGTAGCGAAGCCACACTTCTTCTCATATTGAGGAGATGCTCCAGGAGCTGGCTCAGCAGGAGGGTCTCGAGGTTCCCGCTACTGGGGTGCCTCATGAGGGTGTAACCGCCGAAGTCGGGGAACTCTCATCCCCAAGTGGCTGATCTAAGGATTTGTCATCTTCAGATCCTCAACTTAGTAAGAGAATAAAGACATGATGTATACTTTTCTTTTCATTGTTACTACTAACATTAATGTTATGATTGCAGAGAGTACTGGGGTAGCTCAAGTAGAGGATCCCATGGTGAGCCTTGGCGTAGAGGATAGGGTAGTTCAAACTCTTCGGCCGTGAACCCAGTGTTGTGGAGTTTGTTGCTGTCCCTGTTACTGTGGAGGCTGCCACAACAACCGTTTCGGAGGTGTTGGCCTCAGCGTCGGAAAAGCCTGTTGTCGGCCTCATCCCTACACAAGTTGAATTGACTCCCGTCTCTGTGGATACTACCCGTACTATCATAGAAAAGGGGATTTGGGAGTGCACCGGCAAGGTTATCTCCAGCCACCAACATCATGAGAGAATTAGCGCATCAAATGGTGCAACAATTTTTTGCTTCCATGAAGTCTTGCGTTGAGTTGGTCCTTTCCGGGGGAAGTTCCTTCGAGTTTGCTCGGATGCTTCTTGATAATCAAATCGAGAACATCCGTCACACTGAAAGTCCTGAGCAAGCTAGGGTGTATCTGATGCTGGTTGAACAGCTGGGGATATGCCTGAGGAAACTAAAGACCCTGGAGAAGGCTAACTCGATGGATGAGGATCGGTCAACAATGAGTAAGCTCCTCACCGCTCAAGAACACGAGCGAAAGAAGATAGAGGAGCAAATGGCTGAAGAAACCCGTCATCTCCAGCACTTCAAGCTGACTACCAAGACTGATTGCAGATTCGAAGGAATTCGAGGTCATCATCCAAAGAGCGGAGCAAGTTATCGGCACTGCTCAGGCTGCTATTGTTAGGGCGCAAGCCTTGATTCAAGTCAATGAGCAGAAACAACTTACTGTTGCCAGAGAAAAGCTGAGAGAGTTGGAAACCGCCAAGACGCAGGTTCAAGAAAACCTTGCTGCTCATTCCTTCAGGTTGGAGTCTCTTTAAGCACAACGGCCACTAAGAGATTTTTATAAGAAGAAGAGTTGTGGGTTCAAGCTTTGGCCGAAGCTGAGAAGGCACGTCAGCAGGAGATGCAGCACTTCCGGGAACGGATCTATTCTTTGGCAGAGCAGGATTATTTGCCTTCTTCTCTTTTTTGTATCCCCCCATTTTTTCATAACACTCTATTTGAATAAGAGGGTGTTTTGTGTTACTTTTATCATTTTTGAATCAAATAATAAAAGTTATCAATTCTTGTCTCATCTTTATCCTTTCTTTGTCTTTGAGAATTAGACGGACTCTTTGTTGTCTGGATGAACTCAGCTTTCATAGTCGCAACCTTGACTATTTGTGAAAACGCAGTCCTTAGTCGTTTTGTTAGGGCACGAACATGAATGATAAACTCAGGCTGTACTGAGTTCGTGATTTAGACGCAGCTCTCATTTGTAGTGGAGACGGGGACATGAGAAACGCGACGCAGTTCTGGCTCATCAAGAAAGACGCGCGAATCTCAGCTATTTGGTGGGGACGCGGCTCTGGCTCAAGAGAGACGCGACTCTGGCCCCTTGAGAGGGCACAGCTTTGAAACGCGAACCTGTGTTTTTGATAAAGGGGAGGCGGCCTTCAGGTTTGGAAAGGGCGTGGACTTATGGGTGCGGCCTTTGAGTTTGTGAAAGAACGCGGACTTTAGGACGCAGCTTTCAAGTCTTGTGAATGGATGTGGTCTTCAGGGCGCAGCCTCCGAAGCGTCTCATGCAGTCCGTCTTAAAGATCTCTTTGGATCTTTTAATGCCAAGTCGGCGTTGACGGTTGGGGACTTGTGTCATTGGTGTTTCCAAGAGCGACAATCCACGTGTCAGCTCCTCATTGGATTTGATGTCTGTACGAACATTAAAACTAATGGCCTTGATTTTTATGCCATTAATTATAAGCCTTATGGCTTGCCTATAAATAGGCTTCAGCCTCTTAACAATCCTTTATTTTGACTGTTCTCCTTTGCAAGCATGCGCTTTGAGAGACTCCGTCTTGATTGTCTGCTTTTCTTTTAAGGGCATGTGGTCTGATGAACAAAAAGAACTCAAAGCTTTCATACTTTCTTTCAATTTTCTTTAAAGATTATCACTGTCAAGTGATTTCAAGATAAAAAAGCATTGCTTTAAGTGCTTCCACAGTCGTGCCTTGACAAATGAAGTCCAACTTCTAGAGAATTCTTCCTTGGGTAGGAACTGTCTTTTGACATGAAATACTCAGTTTCTCTGAAGTTGTGTCTTCCCTGTCCATGAAGAGATTCCATCTCTTAATTTCCCCTTGAAATCTGATTGACACACTCCTGTTCTGTAGACGCGCCTTTTAGATTTTTTTTGATTAAACACGAGCTTATTGACTTCAAACTCTAAGTCTCAAGTTCTTCAGACGCGAGTGTGATAGACTGTGTGTTTGGATCTTGAAATATGAGCTTTGTATATGAAGCTCGAGTTTGGAGTTCTTGACTTAGAGAACTTTAATTCTGCTCTTTTGAGGCTTCTAGACGCGGAATGGCCAGCCCTGTGTCTCAGACGCGAGTGCGGCAAATTCTGCGTCTTACAGTTATCTCCGGCAGTTTGTAAGACCCGCATCTGAATTCTTAATTCATGCCTCGCGTCTCACATCTCAGACGCAAGTCTAAAATCAGACTGTGTTTGGATCCATATTCTCTGCATCAGTTAACTCCGCGTCTGGAGTTCATGACTTCAGTCTTGCTTTTGTGCCTCATATTCTCTGTGCCTGTCTTTGCAGAATTTTAACCCTCAGATTTTTGTTTTATACAGGTTCTGGCAGCCTAAGTCAGTCTTCTGCGTCTTTGCCAGGCTCATGGGAGAACCTTTCGGCCGGTCAGCCTGTTCGATCAGCGAGCGCTCGGGAAGTTAAAGCTCCTATTCATGGGCGAGAAGGATCTGTGCGGTTACTGATACCCGTCAAGGCCTTATTGGACATGACGCACCAGCAATGCCCCGGTTTGTCATAGTCACAGTGAGTATGGTGGTGGGTATGGCGGCTTTGAAGGCTACAGGAAAGAGGACGTCCCCAGTTTGGTCTCGGATCCTCCCTTCACCAATCTTACTCAAAGAAGTGACAATGACGAAAAACTCATGCTCGTTGGATGCCTTTTTGGTGGTGGAGATGCTCATTAAGCGAAGGATTACGGCCCACACCAGTTGGTCGGGTGGAATCAGAATGCTCTCATACATTTCGACCTCGAGAATACTATTGTTCTTCAGAAGTTGATCCACTTTTCCTTACCGCAGTCTAGAAGACAAGCTTCATGTACCTTTAATGTTTTAAGGAGTGAGTGTAACCTTTCACTGAAATGAGAGTGACTTCTTTGTACTCCTTTATTGTAACACTCAATCTTATCGTATAAGAGAGCGTTTTGTATCACTTTCATATGTTTGAATATCAATAAAAGTGACACTTTTTCTTGTCTTCTTATATGTCTTGACTTTCTCTTTGTATTAAAAATCAGACAAATAGAAGTGATTTCTTTTGATTTGTTAGAAATGTGATATTTACTTAGCAAGCAAAAAAGAAAATTTAAAATTACTGTTAGAGCTGCGATATTAACTTGACAGGAGTAGGATGGTTTATGTGGACTTGCCAATTATGGATGAGAATGATAAGTAGAACTAGACCCATTGGGAATTTAGAAGAATTTTTATCGTCAGAGGTATAATATTAACTTAACGGGTTGAATCAGATCTTATCAGACGTGTGGTATTAACTTGACAGAATGTAAGCTAGGGTGTGATGCTAACTTAACTCCATGGGAATTTTAGCTTCATTTAGGAAAACTGAAAACATCACTGTCATAGGTGTAGTGTTAAACTTAACAGTGGAGGTAATGCTAGAGGTGTAATTTTAAACTTGGCATTAGTCATCTCGACTTTGATATGGAAGTTCAAGAGAAAGTCATTGTCATAGGTTTATTGTTGAACTTAACAATGAACTAGATACTAGAGATGTCGTGTTAAACTTAGCATCGCTCATCTCAGCTTCGATAGAAGAGCCTGAGGAAAGTAATTGACATAGGTGTAGTGTTGAACTTAACAACGAACTGGATGCTAGATGTGTTGTTAAACTTAGCATCGCTCATCTCAGTTTCGATATGGAAGCCTGAGGAAAAGTGACTGTCAGAGATTTAATATTGAACTTGGCAGCAACTTAATCACTGTTAAAGGTGTAGTATTAACATAACAGTACTTTGTCAGAGGTGTAGTGTTAACTTGACAAGAATTGGATTACGATATGAGCAATTTTGGGGACTTGTCATTCTATTAACGAGAATTGACAAGTGAAGTTTGGAATGTCAGAGGTATAGTATTAACTTGACAATTTTGAAGACTTGTGACTCCACGTAGAGGAGCGACGAGTGAAGTTTGTACTCGTTGGGGAGTATTAAAACTTTCCATTGTCAGAGATTTGATATTAAACTTAACAATGATTGTGTTTGTGGACCTACCACTCTATGGAAGAAAATTGGTAGAGGATTTTGGTAGAAAATAAAATGAATTGTCAAAGGTGTAATATTAATGTAAACAATTATTGATTTTCTGGGGATATGGGAGATTCACAGTTAGAGGTGTAATATTAACATAACAATGGAGATTTTAAATGAGTTCCGTTGTTAGAGGTTTAATGTTAACTTGGCTGAATCTGATGGGGATCGAAAAATCTAGCTTGTCAGAGGTTTACTATTAATGTGACAAGTCCCAACCCATTTCGTTAGAGAAACGAATCCAGGTATTTTTGTGGTCATACCATTCTGTCGATGAGAATTGGTAGAAGATTTTAGAGGAAAGGATGGGACTAAGTCCCTTAGGATTTTTAGCAAACCCTCAGCTATCAACGGATTTGGTGTGCCTTTACTAACTACATTTTGAGTTAGGCTAGCCATGTTATTCTGCTCAGCATGATGAGTTGTCGAAAAATTATATTAGACTTAAAAGCTAACATTTTCTTCTATCCTTAGCCATCGGAGGCGTCGGATGTCCATAGGTATACTAGAGAAGAGTAACAAGGTTAAAACTGTAGTCTTGCACTTTGTATCTTCTTCAATGTTTACATCATGCATTATGATGTAACCAGCGTTCGATCGGCTCAACACTGCTTGACTGTGATATGATCCAGTGAAGAACAAAAGATGCTTTTCTTTGAGTTCTTCCAAACATCTTGGATTTGGAGTTTTTATCAGAGGTGTAGTATTGACCTGATCAGAGAATGCTATCAAGGATAGCATTTCTTTAAGAATTTACCATTAATTAGCATCATGAGCGTATCACCGTCTGAGGTTATTAGGCGGTATGCTCCATTCGAGTAGACTGACTCCACTACGAATGGTCCGTCTCATTTGAGCTGAAATTTTTCTTTGGTCTTATGCCTCATTACCATGGGTCTTCTGACGGTTAAGACCAGGTCACCTTTCTTGAAAGTTCGCTCCTTGACTTTCTTGTTGAAGGCTCTGGTAATTCGAGCTTGATAGAGCTCGATTTGCTATTGAGCTTGCAGGTATTTATATCTAAAGCCTCCAGCTCTCGGAGTCGCATTCGATGCTTCTCCTCATTTGTCATCTCTCTTGTCCAGGCGACGCGTAGAGATGGGATCTGGATTTCTAATGGGAGTACAGCTTCACACCCATATACCAAAGAAAATGGTGTAGCTTTTTGTCGGGGTTCGAACTGTCGTGCGATAAGCCCGTAAGCATTCACCTAATTTCTCGTCCTAATCACGTTGGCTTTTCGAGATAAATTTCTAGAGAAGTTTTCCAATAGTCTTATTGAAAGCTTCTGCAAGGCCATTAGCAACTGGATAGTTTACCATTGAAGACACACTCTAGATTCTGAACTTGTTACAGAATCTCCGAAAGGCTTGGCTGACGAACTGGGGCCCATTATCATGGATAATTCGTCAAGACACGCCAAAATGGTAGATGACGTGATGTTTAACGAATTTGATCACCTCATATGTTTTTACCTCCCTCAAGGAATAGCTTCAGCTCATTTGGAGAAGTAATCGGTTATGACTAAGATGAACCGATGTCCTTTGGATGAAGGTGAGCTGATAGGACCAACCACGTCCATTCCCCATCTTAAATGGCTAAGTAGAAGTTGTAGAGCGAAGATGTCTTGGTGCTTGATGGATGAAGTCACCATAGATCTGACAGGCAGACATCGTTTGGCATAAGTGATGGCTTCAGGGATCATCTTTGGCCAATAATACCCTAATCTTTGGAGTCATCTCCAAGTTTTGGACCAGGCTGGTGCGCTCCACACATACCGTCATGCGCTTCCTTGAGCATTTCCTGTGCTTCCTTTTATGACAGGCAGCGAAGAAGGATCCCATCATGCGATCGGCGATATAGTGTTTGCGTGATCGCAATTTAGTAGAATTTATAGGTTTTCCTTATAATGGCAGTCGCCTCTTTGGGGTCCTCAGGAAGGATGCCATACAACGCATAGTCGATGTACGGGAATCGCCATTCTCTGAGCTCTGATCTTGTTGAAGTCTCTAGAGCTTCTTTGACCTGACGGTCTCCTGTCGACTTTTGGTGGTCTTCAAAAGCGAATCTTGGACAATACAGGTCGTGGTTGTAGATGAGTATTTTCTCTACTACTCTAGCTGGAAGAGCCAATGAAGCAGTGAGAGATGCCAGTACATCTGCATGCGCGTTTTGCGGGCGAGGTACATGGTCGATGTAAAAGTTTTTGAACCTCTTGGTCATGTCGATAGTTGCGTTGTAATAGGGTACTAAGTCTTTGTGTCTGACCTCGTACTCCTCGCCAGCTTGATTAATGATGAGCTTAGAGTCATCGTATGCTTTGAGATTTTTAACGCCAATCTCACTGATGATTTGCATCCCGATCAAAAGAGTATTGTATTCCGCTACATTGTTGGAACATGGCTCGGTTAATGAGAATGCATGAGGGATCACGTAGTTCTGTGGGGAGACAAGTACTACCCCACTCCTGCTACGATATTTTCTCGCGGGCCCGTTCTCGACGCGCTGTCAAAGAAAATTGTCAGACTTGTTCTTTGAAAGATGTCTTGAGTTAAGCAAACTTCAGCTACTTCATCTGGGAGATCTTCATAAACTTTGGTCGCCCTTGGGTCTGGATGCTCAGCCAGGAAATCTGCCGCCACCCATCTTTTCACGGCTTTTTGCGATAGGAATTGCATCTCAAATTGGGAGAGCAATATGGCCTATTCGCCAGTCGACCATTCAGCGATGATGGTTTTGTCATAAGCAATCTTAAGGATTGACTTTTGATATGACATGGATAGTTTGGCCCACCAAGTAGTGTCACATTTTCTGAACGGCGAATACCAATGCCAAATATTTCTTTTCGATCGGGTTGTATCAATGTTCGGCTCCGATCATAGTTCTACTCAGATAGTAGATTGCCTACTTGTGTCCTTGATCATTATTCTGGGCTAGTAAGGCTCCTAAAGAATGATCCATCACTCGAACATATATCATGAAAGGTTTCTCTAACACCGGAGCTATAAGGACAGGTGGTTGCGTGAGGTATCGTTTTATTTCCTCGAACGCTTATTGGCAAGCATCATCCCAAATGAATAAAACCCTTCTTTATTAATCTGGTGAAGGGTTGACATCTTCCCGAGAAATTTAAGATAAACCTCTGGATGTACGCTAATCGCCCTTACAACCCTCTAAGCTCCCTGAGATTCCTCGGAGGTTGCATCTCCTGGACAGCGCGGACTTTCTCGGGATCGAGGTGGATTCGTTTGGATGTCACATAAATCCTAGGAATTTATCGTTGGCTACCCCTAGAAGGAT
Organism: Agave tequilana; assembly: GCA_038442645.1. Classification (NCBI taxonomy): domain Eukaryota; kingdom Viridiplantae; phylum Streptophyta; class Magnoliopsida; order Asparagales; family Asparagaceae; genus Agave; species Agave tequilana. The sequence continues at coordinate 4,146 of JAVJIF010020772.1, read as the reverse complement.
TTAGTGGGTTCATCTTCAGTTGATGTGCCCGAATGATGTCGAATACCATCTTCAGATCTGCTAGATGATCGCCCTTGGCACGGCTTTTTACTGCAATGTCGTCGACGTAGCATTCCACTGTATTGTGTATATGCTAGTGGAAAATTGCATTCATAGCCCTCTGGTATGTTGCCCCTGCGTTCTTTAATCCGAAGGGCATAACAGTGTAACAATACACCCCTAATGGGGTCCTGAAAGATGTGTGCTTTTCATCATCATGGTACATCTTGATTTGATTGTATCCCAAATCCATCCATTAAAGACATCCGTTCAAAACCACACGTGTTGTTGATCATGACATCTGTGATTGGAAGGGAGAATTCATCTTTCGGATAGGCCTCATTTAGATCATAGAAATCAATGCAAACTCAGATCTTTCCATTTTTCTTGGTAACGGGAACGATATTGGCTACTCAATCAGGGTGTTGTTCCTCCCTGATGAAACCAGAGTCTACGAGCTTTTTGATTTTCAACTGGATTGCTTTCATTATTTCTGGACGAAACCGTCGTTGCTGCTGTTTGACTGGTTTCACGTCTGACTTAATGTTGAGGTGATGCATAGCCACTCGAGGATCAAGCCCAGACATATTCTCATAATTTCAAGCGAAAATATTTATATTCTCCCGCATAAGAGATATTAGATCTTCCTTCTCGGAGGGTGATAAGTTTTTGTCTATAAAGATGGGCTTAGGATTAGCCTCATCTCCCATATTGATCTGGGTGATCTTATCTTCTGTGGGTGGTTTACGTTATTCGAAGCGAATATCCCAGAGAGTATTTAAGTATTGATCCAAAGATCTGTATCTGACTGGATCATTCTTCACCTCCATCTTTCAAGTGGCTTGTTGAAACCATATTTACTAAATGTTCTTTGATGATATTGCTGACATTGACATCTGACTCCCACGATGATGTGCCCGACGAGTGATTATGGTATAATGACTCATTAGACTCAGAGGCTGACAGGATTAGAGTTGACACATAGCCCAACCCCTTGCGAGTTTGATGATAATAGTCAGGGGTCTCCCCTTTTGGAACGAAGGATCAAAGTAGTGTTCTCCTTCTTTGTGAAAGTTCAAGCCAGGACCATTTGTTAAATCATACCCATATTTTCCATCATTCTGAGAACATTTGGCTCATAATGGGCGAATTGAGGGGATTCGTTCTCGCTTTCTGAGTCTTCGCGAGGCGTTAATTCGGACTTGATTCTTCTGAAAAGGATTGGATTTTGGCCTTTGCGCCTTACTGGAACCATGAATAATGATTCTTGTGCATCACTGACGCCTTGATATGCCGTGAGGGATTATCTCACTGGTCCATGCAATGATGTCAGTGCACCTATTGCCGACCAGGGGTCATAATCCACATCAGTACTAGTGTCAGAGGACACTGAATCAGAAGGAAATACAGAAAAGTAAGCCAAATCTAACTCTTCATTAATATACCACTCGCCTACGTCATCAGCGTGTTATTAACATCGAGCTTATTAGTGCTCGTTACAAGTGAATTTAGTTCCCACAGGCACTCTTCTTTCGCCTCTGGTTCAGTGTCAGCTTCATTACCAGAGTCTGGTTCCTCTGGCTGTGGATTCTTGTTTATCTCCAGAGAATCCTGGTATAGGAGGGAGTTTGTAAAATAGCTCTTTACCCCCTTAAACGGTTGCCTTTCGGCAATCACTTTCAGAGTTTCCACTTCCGTCAATATACTTCATGACTTGATGGAGAGTGGAGGGGACGATGGAGTTACGATGAATCCACCGTCGTCCTAGCAGCAAATTGTACGAAGTGTCGGCATCAAGAACTTAGCACGCCACTTCAGATTTTAGGTCTCCAATCTGACATTTGAGTTTGATCTTCCCCATTGGGCGCGTACCATTGGCGTGAAATCATAAATGATAGTTTGAGTGGCGCTCAATCGGTGGGTGGGGATCCCTAAGTGCTACATGACCCGGCGGGGCATAATGTTCGAGCAGATCCTGGATCTACCTGAATGCGGCTCACTTCAGAAGATCTAATATACCCTGTGAAGTATAGGGGCCTATCATGTTTTCCTTTGACCTGCCTGCATGTCGTCTGGCGTGAAGGTGATGCAGGGGGCATGTTGAGAGGTATGGGAGACAGTCTTCTTCGTCTTCCTCCTGTGGTCCAGCTGGGATCTGGGTCATGACGACTTCAGCATCTGCTAGAATTTCCCTCAGAGCTTCTCTTGTTGACTTTTGTAGTCTCACGAGCTCGTAAAGGGTGATCCTGCCCAGAATATTGGCCAGTTGAGCTAAGACATCAAAGCGGTAATGTGCTGAAGTTCCTTTTGCTTTGTCCTTCGGGAGAGCTTTGGAATACCGAAGCTCCTTTTGCTTCTCAACAGGTTGCTTCACGGAGGCTTGGTTGGCTCTGAAGTAGGTCCAAGCGGATTTGCCACTAACTCGTCGTATTTCTTTAAGTACGACTGTCCCGAACGAGTTTTGGCTATGAGTGGTGCATTCAGCTCTGTGCCAAGGACAATCGTCTCCTCCTCTAAGTCGGTTAGTGAGGGGACATCAGTTTCTGCTTCCGAGAAGAGGAACACACTACATTGCAAGGCGAAGCTTTTGCTTTGCCTCTGGACTTCCTGTTAGTAACAGTAGTCCACTGTTGGCCTTCCACAAGGTCGGGATGAACCAATATAATTTCTCCCTGAGGTGTAGGGACAGGTACAAGTCCTTTCTCTTACTGGTGATACAGCTCTGTATTGATTATCCTTATTTCTCCTTTCAGGATGGGAACTACTCCGGCTAGAGTTGGAGGCTGATTTCTGAATTGAAGAAATGACGTCATGTTAGCCGTTACTTTCTTCTGCTCTGGATGGAGCTTGAGCACTTCCGCATCAATCAGAGTTTGAAGAATATTTTTGAAGATATAACAGCTCTTGGTGGGGTGCCCTAGACCCTTGATACAGACAGTAGTTGGGATTGTCGTCTTGCCGACTTCCTCAGGATGTCTAGCATCAGGAAGCTTCAATCTGTTGCTCTTGTTGGGTAACTTGAACAACGAATTGACGTGTTCTCCTTGAAGGAGTACTTCTTGTTGGCGCGTGGCTGACTTGAAGAACCACCCCCTTTGGTTGGCTGAGGTTTAACGGAAAATTTCGTCTCTGTTGCCAATGTATCTTTCCTTTTTAATTGGAAGGATACTTCTGGCGCGCGCCTTGTAGACTTTTCGGGTCTGAGCTTGTTTTCTTTTGCCTTAACCCTAACGATAATTTATTCAGTCTGTTCACCTTTTGGACCAACTGCTTCCAGGTGCGGCTTTCAATAATTCCTATCTGGGCTAGGAGCGAAGTTTGTAAATTATGGCGGCATGTTTCCACCAGGTGGCCTGGATCATACCGCTGGGACATCGGAGTGCCATATTTCAAACCTTTCCACAAATGCTTTAACTGACTCTCCCTTTCGTTGCTTCATTGCCAGGAGAGTGGGTATTGTAATCTTCGAGTCGTTTTCGAAGGAGCGTGCAAGAAAGATTTCTCCAGATCACCCCAGTTCTTGATGGAACCTTCTGGGAGCTTCATGAACCATTTAAAGGCAGGTCCTTTTAGAGTGCCGATGAACAAATGCGCTAAGATGGCATTATTATCTTCTACATTCCCTGTTTGGGACTTGAAGTAGTAGATGTGTTGGTTCGGTGACCCTTTACCGCCAAAAGCCTGTAGGGTCGGAGCTTTGAACTTAGGAGGGTACGGGACAAGGTCCCACTCGGTCGAATTTGGCCGGACCACTCCTGCTTCTTAGAGGCCTTTCTGATTGGTGAGGGCTTCCAACTGCTGTTCCAGTTGCTGTTCTAGCTTGTTCATTCTTTTAGAATGGGTGCTTCCATTCCCCAAATTACCTCCTTCTTCAGATGAAGGTTTGGATGACTCGGGAGTAGATTGTCCCTTCTCCTTGACATGTACGTAAGACGAGCTTTCCCTTCCTTCTGTTTGCCTTTAGACTTCTTAGAAGAAGCTTTGTCATTCAACTTCTTCTTATCCTCGAGCAATTATGCAAGCATCTGCTTGAGAGTATCGATAGATTCTTGTTAGGCGCGAATCATATCGAATTGTTCTCGCTGGATCTGCGCTTGTTGTTCTAAG